>LNAS01000271.1:0-44064 GCA_001630605.1 Pseudogymnoascus pannorum | reverse complement strand
CCGTACTGAACTTTGTTCGTTGTTATCGCTTACGACTTTTGACAAGTGTCCGGATTGTTTTGTCAACCGCCTTCGATTGTCTTTGGCTGTGATTTCCGAGCGCGAACCAAACTTGTAGAATTCAATGGCGCTACGGCCTGCCGTGGCCCGTGACCTACTCTACCGTACGAAACTACGCCCGTACACCGAAGGTTTCAGGAAGTTGGTGTCTTAAGGGCCTGATTCGAATAACATATCGAGGGTTTTGATACTGTATATCCTTCTTCTTATATAGCTCATCATTAATAAGCTCAAAGTCGGATTGCGCACGGTGTTTAAGGTTTATAGACTCTTGGTCTGTCGGTTTAAAGGCTGGATTGCGTAGTATTGTACGTATATCGTCCCATTTCTTATATGAGAGTTGCTCACGATTAGAGTAAGTAGGGCTGCTTATATAGGCTTCGAAAGCAGTGCGTACGTCGTTTGGAAACGGGTTAATTGAAGCAATAGTAGCCATAACTATCAATAGTTGTAGAATACAATACAGGAAGATTTGAATTTTCTACGATACTATCTACACCGCCACTTGGCGGCAGGGCCGGCCCGGTCGCAAATTGAAAAATTGGTGGCAGGGCCGGACCGTCGGCCAATTGACCGGCCCATTGGCCAACGAGCTCAATTGGTGGCAGGGCCGGAACAGATATCAATTTCCATGGCAACTGTGCATGAATTTGCTCCGCACTGCCGCCACAAGGCTGATGACGATCTCCCGCCTGGTTGTGAGGGCTTAAGAGCTTGGGTAGCCATGTCTGGAGCTATAGCTGCCAAGTGAGCCTTGAGACTTCGCATCTATTCGGGGGAGGTAAACCGATGAACAATAGTGACGGAGCACAAGTCCAAGAGTGCTGGGAAAATGGTAGGCTCCTGCTTGCAGTATTTAGGAAGCTGTATTTGGAACTCTCTGTCCCCGCCGCCAACTCGATTTTATATGTGATGAAGTGACTGCCAAGAGCGGTATTTGGCCCAGATGTCGCTCGCCCTCTCTGTTACGCCGTGACAAGGCATCGCCTTAGATATTAACATGGCTACTATAGTCATGCCATAGCCTTGGATTATATCAATGAGGGATTCATAGAGCTCTCATAACGGAAGCATGGCGAGGACGAGAGCCAGGGTGAGCTGGGAAGTAAGAGCTTCACATTCTGGTAGTTTACAAATATCCCCTGCACTGAAAAGTACCATACTGTAACCTCAGAAGTGAAGGTAGCTCATCATTAAACTCTCAAATGCTCCACATGCTCCCTTTCCGTCTTGTTCGCAATAGCCTCTGTTTCAACCTGCTGTGGGCTGTCACGTATGCGTCTATTACCTGCCTCCCTAGACACCTTTTTGAAATGTCGAGGTGCAACCTTTAAGCTGTAGAGTTCGTCAAGTTTCTCAAATGAAATGCCCTTTTCGATCGTAAGTCTCGCGAATGGATATTGGAGACCGAATTACTCACCTTCGTCTCAGGGTACAAGTACCAACCTCCAATAGCTGCTATCAGCCCAGTCCCTAGGAAAATGAAGCCCACTTTTCCTCCTAGATTCCCTGCATCTGGGTTAATCTTTAAGATCGCAGTTAGCACCCAAGAACAGCCACTCTAGTAAAGTCAATAAGTCTGAGCTTACCATATAAGGAACAGTAAACTGCATGATCAATCCCCAACAAGCATTGGTGATAGTGATCAGACCCTGAGTGGCCCCACGGAGCCGCATAGTCGCAATTTCAGATGCTAGGACGAATCCAGTAGCACCAATGGAAAGTTGGTAGATGATGGCCCACAGATAGATGAAAGCCACAATACCATAACCCGCCCGGGTCTGATTAGATACGCACCCCATAATTCCAATCATAAGTAACATGAAACATAGAACAAACTGAGGCCAAACCAGCAACACACGCCGTCCAAAGATCTCTGTAAGTGGGAACGCAGCCATGCTTGCCAAAAGCATGACTACATACAGCGCAACCGAAGCGTTGAAAAAATTAGTAATCCCGATGAGTTCCAAAAAATATGTGGCATAACCAATCACGAAGGTGGCTCCAATCATTTGTTGTGCGCTGGCAGCGAAAATTGCAGTCAACGTGCGCTGGCGGTTTATGCCCCGGAAACATTCGGCCTCAGCGGATACATTGATACCCAAGAAGGTGTTATGATTGGCAGCAAGATCGCCTTGCAACTCGGTTGTGATCCGTATCTCCTCTTCCATGCGGAGGACTTCTACGTCATAAAATACCGAGTCAGCTCCCTCGAAGCCATAAACGCAGCGGAGAGCTTTCTTGGCGTCGGTGGTGCGGTTCTGGCGAACAAGCCAGTACGGTGATTCAGGAAAGAAGGGCCAAATGGCAGTAAGGATAACTATGAGTTGTACGGTCAGTTGTCTGTACCGGTGGAGATAAGGGAGGGCAGTGGGAAAATCTTAGGGGCTGCTCAGTGTTGGATGACTTACGTGGGAAGATGTACATGGCAACAATAGGGAGCCACCACTGCCTTCAAAGTTAAAGAAGTCAGCGCTACCTCTCATAGTTGCGTGCAACAGAAGCCTACCATTTACCATCTAAGCTGCTGCTTCCTTTCGATACCACCACGCTAAAGCCATCAGCATTTCATAAAAGTTCCCTAGTCTCGAGGAACGTACATGGCAAACTGTCCAAACACAATACTGGTGTTGAAGAAACAAAGAAAGAAGCCACGGAGTTCAGGACGACAGGTCTCGCCAATCCACAGAGGAGCTACGGTGAACATTATACCGATGGCAATACCTAAGCAGACCTGTTAATAGAGCTCGTCAATGGGTATGATGCATGGAGAGTAAGCTACCATTAACACCACGTCCAGCTAAATGTACCTTCCAATCCTTAGCTAGTTGTTGAAGCAGGACACCAGCTACGGATATAATGGACGCAGCAAGGATCGCGGGTTTGCGTCCAAACTTCTCTAGCATAGGTGCAAAGATAAAAGTAGCCACGATTTCACACGCAGGAGCAATGGAGTTCCAGGCAGAGAGGTAATAAGCTGGGATCAAGTAGCTCCCATCCGGTTGGAGAGTTCCGAACTGCTTTCGAAAAGCAGGTAGAGCGGCTAGCTGACCACCGGCCACGATATCAAAACCTTGCATGATGACACCAGTGGAAATCCAAAAAGCTGGGCATCAATTAGTTATCAAACCCGAGATTTGTAATGATCAAGTACACTCACACCAGAGAGCGAAGCGTGACTGCGACCTCAAAATTTTCCATTTTTTCTCTGGATTCACGAACGAGTAGTCAACACTGCATTGAGATAGCGTTAATATTGTCACATGAAGGGTCTTGTTTCATGCTCACCCTTGAACCAGAGCCATGGCGGCGAGGTTGAGTTATGTCTAGCTCAATTGCCTTCAGTATCAGTAAGTTGGGAGTCTGAGGTTGGGAGAGGATAGTCGCTGTCTGTGTTTTAATAATTCGAGCATTGGAATCTGGTGGTGGCGTTGTTGTTATAGTTTCTCCACAAACCCCAGACTTGGCCAAGTTACCCGTGTGGTCGTAGTTGTGGGGGTTGTGGCGTATCACCCCATTGGGGTAGAAGGCGGGGTAAGAAGTGGCTTAAGAAATGTGGGGTATCAATGACCCATGTGAACAACCCCAACGCCCGACAATCAGCAATGGCCACTGCTAATTCGTGGAGTTGTGCCAAGATCTCGCGGAGAAACACGAACCCTCCGCGATGGTCCATGAATTTGAAAGCGCGAGAAATTAGGCCTTCGCGGAGTGATAGACTGTTCACGCGAAGCAATTTCTGACATGGCTTTTCGCCGAGTCGAATTGTATTACTTCATGTAGCAAGGAGTAAATAGTCATACGTCCGTCTCTGGTTTCTGCTTTAGGAGGAGTGGTACCGGGACTTATCAACAAAATGCCTTTCTTACTTAAAATTCACACTACCGAACCGGCTCTCAAACACTAGTGCCGTTCATGCGTCGTTGGCGCATGTAGCAATACCCACCCAGGTACAGCATTACGTGCACTACGCTCAACACACTTGGAATTGCTAGATGGGTTCTAAAATTCATCATAAGCACCTTTGTCTCCCCTATATGTTTGTGGAGTAGATAAGTTAGACAGTAGATGGGCACGAAGAGTATACTTCATTTTCGAGCAACCGACTTCTGATTCTGTTCCAAAGACTAGTCCCCGAAGGCGTGTCACTATGTCCCGGCTACAGATTGAAACAAAGACAACAAATCTCATCTTGCAAAATCTCCAAACCGTCCACTATGAACGGCCAACGATCCATATTACCGCCCCCTGTTGGATAAACGATCCATGTGCCCCAGGATACGATCCAAGTACTGGGCTGTATCACGTCTTCTTCCAATGTAAGACTCCCCGCGCAATACTTCGACTAACGGGATATTTGTGGCTGATTTAATCACTTTATCACCTTAGGTAATCCTCATGGCACTGAATGGGCAAATATGTCATGGGTTCATGTAACTAGCAAAGACCTCCTGACCTGGGAGAGCATGCCAATTCAGCCCGCACTAAGTCCAGATAAAGAGTATGACCAAGATGGGGTCTTTACGGGTTGTTTTGCTCCTGTTACGGAGGCAAATAACAGGCAGCTGACGGTTTTTTACTCCTCCGCATCCAAGTTGCCTTTTCACTGGAGCACACTGCCATATCCACGGAATGCAGCAGGTTTAGCCTTGGCAACATCGGATGACGGTGGCTCAACATGGACAAAATCACCCAAGAATCCAATCCTTCCGGGGGAACCTCAAGACGTTCACGTGACGGGTTTTCGTGACCCATATATTGCAAGTTGGCCTGCCTTGGATCGACTCCGTGGGAAGAGTGGGAAATCGCTTTATGGTCTTGTGTCTGGCGGTATTGCGGGTTCAGGTCCGACTACATTCCTGTATGAAATCCAGCCAGAAGCTTTAGGGCAATGGGACTATCTTGATTCTTTGGTGGATTTATCTATCAGTTATCAGCCCTCCAAGAAGTGGGGTGGCAATTATGGGATCAATTGGGAATGTACCAATTTCATGACACTCGAATCCAACTCGATATCGCGGGATTTTCTCATCATTGGTGCAGAAGGGGAATTTGAGCGCGATCACATTGACAATTATATTTCCCCTGCGGCTACTTCTGCGAGGACGGTGAGACAGCAGGTCTGGATGTCCGGCAATTTGGTCAAGAAAGGAGACAGTATCAAGTTCCAATTCATATTTGGCGGAATTCTTGACCATGGAAGTTACTATGCGGCAAACTCTTTCTTCGAACCTCTATCCAATAGGCGGATAGTGCATGGTTGGATTCCTGAGGAGGATTGCACGGATGAACATGCTCAAAGAAAAGGATGGAACGGTGCTCTATCCATTCCACGTGAACTGTTTCTTCTCTCGATCCCCAACGTCATCGGCGCACTGAACTGCCAAATTTCTGAGATTACCTGCATGGAACGACAGGTAGAACCGAACGGCTCTACAACATTGCACACGCTGGGCGTTAGACCCATCTCAGAAATGAGCCGTCTGCGCGATAGTTGTCTCCGGTTCTATGAGAGGAGTCAGATTTTCCTACCTCGACCAACCTCAGCACAGCAGGAACATTTGACCGTTACTTTGACACCAACGTGGGAACTTGAATCCACAATATCGGTAACGGCAGGCTGTGAAACAGTAGGGTTTCACCTGCGTCACAGCAGTGACTTTTCAATTTGCACCACTGTGCTTTTCTCTCTCCTTGCCGAAACAATTACCGTGGATCGCAGTGTCTCAACACCATACATAGACATTAACAGATGCCCAGAGAAGGGGCCTTTCACTCTCTTCAAAACCCGAGACCTCTCCACTAGCGAGGATGAACAAGAGGAACTTCGAATCCGCATCATCTCGGATGGGGACATTCTTGAAGTCTATGCCAATGATCGCTTTGCACTGGCAACGATGGTGTACTCTTGCGATTACGAGGGCAATAACGGTGTCACTGCATTCGCAACGGGGTTGGACAACAGTGCAATAATCGAGAAGATTAACGTTTGGGACGGATTGAACGGTATGGAACCGTTGGGCCATGTACAGCTCGAAAGTTAGAGATCTAGAATTGAGGATTAAGATATACCAGATTTGGCAGTTTTTCTTGGCAGCAGCCAATCGTAGTGGCTCCCTTCCTGGTAGGGTTTTTTTTAAGTACATTCTGGGTTTGTCATGCGGCCCATTTATAGGTCTATCCTAGGAGGCCTGTACGGCTGCAAGTCTCTCCATCAAAGTGTTCCTAAGCAAAGATAAAGATGCGCTCGTCGCAATGACGCGTTCATTAACATTTCTCGTCAAGGCAAAACACTGGTACAATTGCGGAGAACTGATGGCATGTAAACAACTTGTACTTCCAGCTTTCATTGCAGCCATAGTGTTGGTAAATATGCTGCTTGAATGTTAATTTTATTTCCAGTAATAGATATTTGAGACTATTGCGAAGGGGGAACAAATCTCTTACCTTGCAAATATTGTCCACCTATTTACGATACATCCTTGGAAAGCAGCCATGATACTTGGCATGAGTTGAACATACGACGCAAAGAATTTTTGACAATGATCAAGGAGTTGCTCATTCGCAACCCCATCTTCCATCACCTGGTATACTGCAGGCCAATATATTGCAACCTTGCAGCAGTAGTACTGCACGCGCAAGAAGTTACGGAGCGGACATTCATCTAGCGGAACTTCAAAGGTCGCAGTGGCGAAATCAAGGTGGAATCGAATTACTTCCGGTAGATAGTTGTACCACTCATCCAACTGCGATTCAAGCTCGAGCGCGATTCCCGGCGCGTAGTATATTGTTCCCTTTGCATCTCGTCCAATCGCAGTGTTGCATCGGCGTAACATGCGTCTCATGGAAATCTCCGCGAGAAAATACGACTGGACTTTATTCATGTTGGCACTGGCTGTTGATAACACGCTTGAAGGAGATAATGCTGCGAGAGGGGATCCAACACCAATGTCATACTGGCACGTGTCGCTGCAATCTGGAAGTTTAACGTGTTCATCCAGGGTCCATATGCCGCTATTTGCAACATCAAAATTCACGCCAAGCTCACTAAACGTTTTAGAAAACTACAATATTAGGAGCCATCAAGCTCACCTTTCGAGTAATAGAACAGCCCAATAAACTCGAACTGCCTGTTCGTGGGTCTCCAGGCTACACTGCTCTATGCTGGCACATCTATGATTTCTAACATTAGCTCATGGCTAGCGTCGTCTACTTGGTGTAAATGTACCCACCCTTTGAGCAGATTCTGTATCTTGAAGGACGCAATAAGACAGTAGTTATGTGCTTGATAAGGTTTGAGAAGACAGCAGTAGTAGATGCTGATCAACACCAAACATTTTACGCTACTTAACTCGCAGTCTGACACGACTATTGGTAACGATGTCATTACAGCCTCGAAGTAAGAGCTGTGAGTGCTTTCGGTTAACTCGCTATTGTAGATGATTTCCTGGGCCAAGAGACCAACTGCAGCCACCAGTAGGACAAGACATGAATCAGGAGACGGTATCAATGGCCCGGATATGATGCGAAAGTACTGTTCGGAAAATCCGGGGCTCAGAATTGGATACCAGATATGGACATGCTCGAAAAAAGCCGCTAGGGCGCTACGAATATTCCTATTAGGCTGTATCATAAGTGAATATTCTAGAAGTGGGAGCCTACCTAGCAGCTTGGTGATGCTGGACAATGCATAACCGAGAAGCGCCAGCATAGCTTGGAGCTGCCAAAGGCAACCTTTCTAGCCTCGTAAGCTCATCGGCGATATCCTCTCCCAGGCCCAAGGCACCCATCATGCGTCGTGTGTTGAGCAGTTTGTAAGGTGTGTTTTCGAAGTCAGTCAATTGTTCTCTTGACATCGCAGCATCGACTGCACCATTGGTTGCACGTTGGGGCCTTGGCGAGGAGCTCCCCTCAAGTATACTAGTCAGGTGATCGAGTCGTTGATGGATGGTGGCAAGCGCAGCTTCATATCTGCCGGCATTGCGTCAGCAGTTGCTCCACTGATGGAAGAAAGGTACCAGTATCAGACATATTTGTAAGAAGAGGTCGGCAGTCTAGGGACTTCATACCTAGTTTCTGGAGCTGCTGCAGGCTGTGGGTAGTGGCAGTCGACGCCACGAGACTGGCAGTAGGAACACGAAGGCCTTTGGCTGTCGCATTTTGTCCGTCTAGCGCGGCATGTATCACACGCAATAGCGGATTTCTTTCTTGCCCTTGTCCGGAGGCTCGGTTGACGCCGTGGGGCCACGGGTTGCGATTGTGGTGGTGAAGAGTAGCATGGGGGACTAGTTGTATTGCTCCGCGGGCCATCAGTTTCATGAGGTGGTTCCTGCTGCATCATTTTAATTGCTGAGGATTATCGGGGTTTGAGACAGACGTGAAGAGACAAAGATTCTGTAGGACGAGAAGGCATCGGCGGTCAAAGTGGAGGATGTCCGCGAGCTCGAGTAATTAAATAAGCTACTGTGCAACCGGTGTTGTGGACGATTGTCGAGCGGGTCGTCCACGCGAGTGGATCGTCTATGCGACCGGGGTTGGCCCCTGAGCGAATCAGCGAGTAGGGTTACTACTAGGTTCCACTGATTTGGGTATGTGGGGAAATGCCCCACTCTCACTTCGCGGAAATAGGGACGATTGCTCCGATAACGAAGAGATGAACGTAAACTGCCACGCTTTCCCCCCGCAAAAGACGACGCTTAGCGAACTGAAATCCCCACACCAGCGCTGGTATGTTACGAAGGGATAGATTCAGAGGATCGTTTTCTTTGCGACTTACCATCAACGGAGTGCACTTAGTAACTTAATAGCAGGCGACTCTTGGCCCACTTTCGTCCGGCAGAATGGCTGTCCTCAAGAGTATAACTATCGTCATTGAACTCCCCTCTTGACTTTCTTCTCTCATTCATATTCTCTCACACGTCGGGTCAATTAATAATAAGTCCTAGCTACTCCAAAATCTATCCTTCACCAAGGGACAGCTCCTCTATTCACAAACATGTCCACCTCTGCGTTTCTTGATGGCGACTTGATGTCGGCTGCAGCGCAACGCAAGGTTGCTCGCAGTGCTCGAATTTCCAGCTGGGATCAATCCGGTTTGAACGAGGATGCCTTTATAGTTCAACCAGGCGAGACTGCCACCTTGTGTGATATCGAAGGTCCGGGAAAAATTACTCACTTGTGGTTTGTTCAGGCCTGCCGCCGCATTCTTGGTCCCGGGTTGATCCCATATTCGAAATCGGGCGTTGCCATGATGGAGATTCACAATGCTTTGGGTCTGAACTACGAAGATAACGATCCGGATTATTACCGAAAAGTCATCATCAAGATGTACTGGGATGACTCCGAGACGCCGAATGTCCTGGCACCCATCGGAGACTTCTTCTGCTTGGGTCACTCCATGGCCGCAAATTTCCAGTCCACGCCATTTACCGTCAGTGTCAAGCCGTCGGAAGAGAAGAAATTCGGTGGAAATGCCGCATTCAACTGCTATGTCCCTATGCCGTTCAACAAGCGTGCAAGAATCGAGATTGAAAATCAAGGCGAGAACGCATACATCCAGTATTTCTACATCGACTACGAGCTTCGCCCAGCTCCGTTCAATCCATCAGATATTCTCTACTTTCATGCACATTGGCGACGAGAAAACCCAACGAAAGGCTGGGCTTCACCAAACACGCAGACGAATAGCCTCGAAACCCAAGTGCCTAACTTGGACGGCAAAGGCAACTATACAATTCTCGAAACCGAGGGTGCAGGGGCCTTCATCGGATGCAATCACTCTGTGCTGCATTTCCAAGGAACATGGTGGGGCGAGGGCGATGACATGATCTTCATTGATGATGACACTTGGCCCCCGAGTATGCATGGTACCGGTGGTGAAGACTACTTTAGTCAGGGATGGGGCATGCAGAAGAATGCGTTTCCTTTCGCAGGGACCATCATCCACGAGGACGACGTGCCTGGCTACCAGGTATCGTACCGCTGGCACTTACCAGATCCCGTACGCTTTAACTCGAAAATCAAAGTGACTCTGGAAAATGGCCATGCAAATCACCTCAGCGACGACTGGTCCAGTACCGCATACTGGTATCAAACACTGCCAGGCCCGCAGTTAGATATCCTTCCCGTGACGGAACGGCTTCCTAACCGGCCAGAGGTCAAGCAGCCAGAAACCCCTGCTGTGAAGGACCTGGCGGAGCTGCAGAAGGCGAACCTCAAACAGCAAGATGAGAGAATGAAAGAATTCGTTGATGACCGTGAGAAGTGGCTCGAGAGGAGGGCTATCGCGAGCAGAGAAAGGGCACGAAACAACATTGAAATTGCAAAGGACATCAGAAAAAGATTTTTTGACAGTCTAGAACAGTGAAAAGTCAAGTCAGCAGAGCAATATAGATTAAATCGAGTAGCATAGTGCAAATTCACGTTCTCTCTGTAATTTCTTACCTTTACGCATATGATTCTCCAATAGTTGATATGAAGACTACCTTCGTGAAAATAATTAAAGAACTTGAAAGTGGCTTCAGCCGTAAAAGCACCTTGCCCAATAATGCTGGCGGTAAACCTAGTATAGTTACATCAGTGTGATATTCACTTAGAATCCAACCCCAGCCACATTGTTAGGCTACCTATCAGATTCGGTGTTGTCTCCCAACCTCAGCACATATCAGCCACTGCAGCCCAGCACCACGACATAGAAACGCGTAAGGCAGCTCACCGAAACCACGCAGAAAGCTAATATAGCATCTCAGTCAGAACGTGCACGAATCATATTGCACCGCCTCCAGAATCCTATAAAATGTTTGAACCTCGCTCACAACTCACGAACGGGATAAACTATAAGATAGAATAAAGTCCTAATTAAATGGTAACAAAGGGCATCTCTTGTCTTTGATGATCAATAATACGTCTTTCGGGTCTTTCTACTACATCTGTGGTCTTTATATACGACTCTCGTCGTTTTTCCAGGACGTATTTTGTCGCGCGGGAATTTAGACTTAGTAGAGAAGATGCGTGAGCACATATGGATGTATCATTCGCTATGTACATATGTTATGTGAAACGACCATCAGTTTGCTCACCGAACCAATGAGTCGCCCCCACTACCAACCCCTCATACTGTCATTCTCCCGCCAATAAACCCTCACGAGGTAGATTCCCAACTACAGCTTTACCGAACGCACATCTACCGATTGCAATACCGCATTGCCTCCAGTGGTAGACAAATAGAGGCCATCGGAAGTCATCGATGGGAGGATCAAATCAGATATCACGGCCTGACCTTCTCCGCCAAAGACCTCTACTGAACATTCGTCTACTAAGGCTCGCGATTGAACTACTCCGTTCGCATCAGGCTTGAAAGTTTGAGCATGAACCCCGCCGGCAGCAGGGTCATACGAGATATTACCACTCGAAGTTCGATCGACCTGAAGTTGGCCGCTAGACTGGACGTATCTGATAACAGTTTGATTGGTACCTCCAACGCGGACTTCAAGAGAGAGTGTTGAGCCGGCGGCTGGAATATATGAGATACGGATATCTAGTGCCTTACCATGAATGTTAGAAAGCAGTGTTTGCCCAGGTGCGAGTGTTTGATTCGTTATAAGGGTGATTGGGGTACTGGCCGCGTCTAGCTCGGTAATCGGCTGTTGCAGGAAAGTCAATTCCCCGTTTAGCTCCTTAAGCGATAATGTGCGAGGGAATGAAAGCATGCCCTTCCACGTATTCGTCGGCGGGTTAGTACCGTAGCTATTCATAACTGAGGCAAGAATCCTACGTCCATCGGGCGAAGGGATGTTTTCCCAACTCAGGGCCCCATCCCAATCTCGTCCATAATCAAGCCATAGCGTGTCCTGAACAACTGGGTTCGCCTTAAAAGCAGTCCCATCGAATGATCCAGTAATTCCCACAACTCCGTTGCCGCCGGCAGGGGACCCATTCGCGGGAGTAAACATCAACACCCAGGTCGATTGTGTGGTACCCTCGATCGGGAGCTCGAAAAAGTCTGGCACTTCCCATCCAGTAGCCCCACCCGGAAATCCAGGGACATTACTTGCAGTGAGGTCATTCTGCCAAGTCCAGGTTTTTGTATCGGGAGACGTCCAGAAAGAGAATTTATCTTGCCCTCCATGCGCGAGAATCATGATCCATTTCCCTGTAGGGCCATAGAAGAATACTTTTGGGTCCCGCGCCTCCAAACCTCCTGATATATCGTGAGGTGATTCCTGTGTCTGGGATATGATAGGGTTTCCCGCGAACTTAGTATAAGTCGCCCCGTCATCTAAACTATAAGCAAGTCGCTGGTCTTGTCCTCCGCTTGAAGGAAAGTAGCCGGTGTAGAAGGCAAGGTATGGCGGATTTGCCGTCGTGCCTAAGCCAGAGGTATTGTCAACGTCGTACCAGGAAGTTCCCGTAAAACATTGAATACCATTCTCAACCGGAAGCGCGACCGGCAAGTATTGCCAGTGAAGTAGGTCGGTGCTGGTTGAATGTCCCCAACTCATGTCACCCCAAAAATTTCCATCTGGGTTGTGCTGAAAGAAGAGGTGCCACGTAGCGCCAATTTTTATCAAACCGTTTGGCTCATTCATCCAATATTCTTCCGGGCAGAAATGAAACGTGGGCCGAAAGTCGTAAGCGGCGGTCGACGTAGCAGCAGCGCTGGATAAAGTGGATATTGCTGAAGAGCTGGTCGAAGTGAATATATCGATAGCTGTAGAAATTGTCGACAAGGTTGATGGAGCAGCGCTGGATGATGATGTGAATGTCTTAATAGTGGTAGACGTTGTTGACGACGTTCTTGTAGCGGTACTGGACGATGTGGACGTCTTGTTACCAGTAGGACTTTGCCAGGCCGGCCCAACTGCCTTTGCTTTCATTGTAATCCCGTTCGTATCACCCCCAGTTGAAAAGACCCTAACATCAGTTCCATCGTCATTTGGGAAAATTTGAGCGGTCAGCGTCACTTCCCCATTGCCCCCGAAGATCTCAACCGACGACCAGTCAAGTAAGATACGCATAGTTACAATACCATTGCTATCTGGCATCAACGGTGCATAATACACACTTGAGAACGTGCCGTCAAAGCCAACATTTCCCGATTTGGTCCTATCGACGAAGAGCTTCTTAGTGCTAAAGTCGTAGCCAACGCGCGTTTGTTGTGTAAGGTCGGAAGTTGCCCGGAGAATGAGGCCGAACTGAGGCGACGGCGATACTGATGATCGGTCAGAGAAAGTTAGTGTGATGTCTAGTGCCGTTCCAGATAGTTGCAATATCTGATTGCCCTCTGGCACAACATTCCAGGAGCCTGAGTAGCTGCCCGTTGTCTCTAGTGAAGCCCAATCCTCGTTGGGTTGTTGCACTAGGGTTGCCTTCTTATTGATTGTCTGTAGCGATAGTGTCCTTGGAATGGACATGGCACTCCTCCAAGGGCTTGTAGGGATCACTTCACCGTATTGCCAGTTATTCATCCACGCAATGTCTACTCGATCTGTCGAGGAAAGTCCATTGAAGGTCGTAGCAGCGTAGAAATCCGGGCCCCAATCCAACCAATTTGTACCATCTTCTACCAGGGATGAGTCAGAGAAGGTAATCTGATCGATCAGGATATGACCCCAACCGCCTGATAAAAGGTCGACAATTTCGATCGTAGCATTTTGCCCTACAAAGCTAGTAACGTCCCAGCTTTGCCATATTAATTGTTCGCTGTTAGAACCTGTTGCAGTACGCACAACCTGGCCCTGAACCAGCAAGTTAATGCATTCCTGATTGGGAAAATTCCCTCCTCCAATAAGAAAGCTGATACTCTTTTGTGTGATATTGAAGGTCTTTGAAAGCGTCCCAGTAGTCGCATCTCCATTCAGGAAGGTGTTCACAAGACGGCTGCCAAGATACCCCGTCACAGGGTTCTGGCCGGCAAGATTCCCTTGAGCTGGGCTTGTTCCAATTAAGTTTCCTGTGGCTTCCCAGCCGAGACTATCAAACGTGCCAGAACCTTCAAAATCTTGAAAAACAGTATCGCTTGGGCCGGAGAAAGTAATTTCATCGATGTTGATGTGGCCCCAGCCACCTGTCAAGAGATCAACAATCTCAATGACGGCAACTTGGCCGACGAAAGCGCTCACATCCCAGGTTTTCGGTAGTAGTTGCTCGTTATCAGAACCCGTCGCGGTAAATACAACTTTGCCCCCGACGATCAAGTTGATGCATTCTTGATTTGGGAAATCACCCCCGCCAATGAGGAAATTGATATTCTTGTGCGATATGGTAAAGGATGGTGAGGTTAGGGTTCCTGTCGTTGCATCTCCATTCAAGAACGTATCCACAAGACGACTGCCTTGGAACCCAGTTACAGTCTGTTGTCCGGCAAGGGTACCTTGGGCTGGGCTTGCTCCGATCAGGTCTCCCGTAGCAGTCCAACCAAGATCAGCGAAGGTGCCTTTGCCTTCAAAATCTTGGAAAACAACAGCACCGCTTGGGGCGGTGTCTGCAAGAAATGTTGTTCCATCAAAGCTTCCTACCACATATTGTGTTCCAGAGCCAGTAGTACCGGGGGGTCCGCCGGGGTTAAGTCCAATTTGTGCAACCCACTTGACGTTCGTCTCATCTCCGTCAAGAAGAAGTAGGAAAATGCTAGGACATTCCCACACACCCCCAACTGCGTTGACAGGGCCAAATTCACTGACCTGGGTCCAGTCTTTAAGGTTTGTAGACGTGTAAATAAGTAACTTATGGAGCTGAGCCAAAGAAACCACCAAAATCCACTTCTGGCTAGGGTCATGCCAGAAAACAAATGGATCCCGAAAATTTTGATTCTGGTCCTGGTATGGTTGCGGAGGAACAGGAATGACAGGATTACCAACATCGTACGTGGTCCAAGTCATGCCTTCGTCCAGACTATAGGCTATCGACTGTGCTTGCTGGCCACCGACGACAAACTTTCCACTGGGTAACTTCTCTGATCCAGGATACTAATGAGCGAAATAATTAGCACTGTCAGTCCACAAATGTCTCATACTTACATATGACGTATATATGGCAACGAGGGGTACAATTCCATTGACGCCAAAGCCACTCGTGTTTTGGATATCAGCAACAACGGAACCTGAAAAAAACATCTCGGTGATAGCCCCTGGATAGCCGCGGGCTAGCAGCGCGACTGGTTGTTGCTGCCAGTGGGTAAGATCAGTACTGGTTGCGTGGCCCCAAGACATGGCCCCCCAGGTAGCTCCGCCCGGGTTATACTGGTAGTACATATGGTAGACACCATTGTAATACACCAGTCCATTTGGATCGTTCATCCAGTTTTTGAGTGGGGTGAAGTGATACTGAGGACGGTACGTCTCATGTAGATCTGAGCAGATGCAAGCCTCAAGGCACAAAGCCCGAGAGTCAATGCAAGGCGAAAGAAGGTCGCCATTCCAGTTAACAAAAAGGTGAACAATCTGACGCAGAACTGGGATCTTTTCAAATGCAACAAGATGACCGAATTGAATGAGGCAGAATCGTGAGGATGCAGCCATCTTTTATATAGAACACGTCCGTTGGGCACCACAGGCTCAAGTTGCTTCACCGCATCTGCCTCACGCCATAAGAAGAGGATTGCGGATAAGGCGTCCACAAGACCTTCAAAAAAATTCTTTCTGTGCCGTGGTTCATTAAATTAGGGTGCGGGGATGCTACGATGGGGGAGCCGTAACTTCTACCACTTAAATTTACCTTCTATGTAACACGAGTAAACTTGGAGAGCCTACCTTAACTTGAGAGACTAGCTCACTCAAGAACTTGCCGCTTTATTGAGCGCAATTGACCGTTTCTCCATGTGACTCTCCGGTTCCCACTCGCAAATATCCCGCAATTACCTTTTCGTCGTTGTATAGGAGGTGGCACCACATCCGGTTTTTGAGGGCCAGAGCGCAACTCGGTTATTGCTGTTGCTGGTCGGGGTCCGCAAGCTTCTTGAGACATTTCTTTCAGAAAATACGGCAAGGACGGCATATATCGTTCGAATCTAGTAATTTTAGACGATCTTGAATGGCCCGGATGAGCCTTATTGGCGGGCGTCAGACTTGGATTACAGCATCGATAGAGAACAAGAATACACATATTGAATGGTCGAAGCGCTACAGCATATTGTTGAGAGAAGACCTGAAGGAGGCACAGGACCACAGATGTATGTGTCACCATTATATTGCTTTACCAATGCAAAAGACCTTCAGAACGACTCGATTCCGTAGCAATTTGCCGGCATGTTGCGCTTGAGGATGGGGCACGTTATTCATTGTAAGTTCATTCAATGTTACTATGAGAGCGCCATGACTTTTACACTATGGCTTCAAAGCTATTCCAAATCCGGCTCATCTCCCCAGGGCTCCAGGAGAGGCCGGCCCACCCATGTCTTTCATATGAAAACTTTCGACCTTTGTCTCGGTCGTAACCGCAATCCAAGGGCCTACCCACTCACGACTTTCAGCCCCACCCACAGCAACCGTCGTAAAATTGGTCGGCGTAGGCGGCATAGGAGGCATAGGCGGCATAGGCGGCATAGGCGACTCGCTCCTTCTCTCTCTGTGGATCTTCATATTCTTCGAGGTTGCCCAGTTTTCGTCCAATCGGTCTTCGAACCTTGATAAATAGTAACGAGACAGCTTATCCAATTCTGTCTTAAAGTCATCAAGAATCACTGAGTCGGTGAGAAGTTTGAAGACGAAGGCGAGTTTCCAGAAGGGATTAATTCCAATAGGCAAAGCGGATTTGAGCCTGTCGGTTACGGCGCAGATGTCAACTATGGTGAAGAGTATGGAGAGGACCATTGCGAGTATCATGATTCCAAAACGGGGTGAGATGTATATCAGTTCGAAGAAGCCAAAGTTGTAGCGAGTTCGAATGTTGTAGAGGAGGCAGCAGGTTGTGTACACCCACCATGGATCCCTGTTCATTTATCAGCAAACGACTTAAAGATGGACTATGCAGGACAATGAAAGAATTGCTACCTAAACAGTGCCTCAAATATCCTCGTCCTCAAGTAAATATCGCTGATGTTATTGAAATATGCGAAGTTCGCATAGATCTCTAACACCCAATATGGCTGGGCTAAGGCTACAGTGGCGATAAAGATAATAGTTGTCTTCTGGCCCATAAAAGCCTTTGTCTTCATCCATGCTACCACATTGTGTAAACTCCAAGAGATGATGAGGAAAGTCGCAGTTATTGCCAAGTACCAGCCGTATATTGGAGCGTGGTTGAAGATGAATGTGCCATGAAAGATGCCTAAGACGAGCTGGCAGAAGGCAAACTAGTTAGATCCCAAACGATAGAGTATAGGTCGACTATGGTGTGCGTACTTCTAGGAGGATGAGTTTGTGAAGGAGGACCCCACGCCGCATATTTGACACAGTGATGCAAACCAGAATAATGATCGATCCGACGACGTAGCCCTGGCCCCATGCCTCAAGAATGAGTCCATCTGGATCAGTTGGCTTAGTGACTTCAGTTATCCGCCGACTTAGTGTCTGCGACGAGGAAACGAACTGAGATGCCATGTCTTCTGTCATAACACAGAAACAGGTAGCCAAGGTAGTTAGGACCAAGCTTAATTTCCAAAACTAGGGGAGCAATACTAGTATAAAGGCTTATCACCGCAATTAAATGTGGTCAAGTGGGGACAGACTAAGGGTCTTCCTGCATCCCTGATTATGCCTATCCATCTTCAGCTGTTTTATCCCCATGGGGTCATGCACGCTAGAGGGGATGTGGTTGAGTAGATGGGGTTCCAGGGATGTCTAGAAATATTACCAAAGACAGTGGCTCAGCAAAATCCACCATTCCAAGCGGGACTTTCCATTGCCTCGCTGCGGTCCAGATTTTTGTGGACCGCAGCGAGGCAATGGAAAGTCCCGCTTGGAATGGTGGGGAAGATAACGCCCACCAGCACGAGTTGGTGCAGCTGTACCCCGTGTCGTAGTCTAAGGGTGAGTTCATTGGCTGTGCAACAGACGCACCAGCGAGGATGCCATGTGGGAACCGCGACGATCTAAGACTAGTGTCGCGGAGTTCGGAGATTGTAGAGCGATAAGTCACTAGAATGTTCCAACAACCATTCGAGAGCGCCTGCTGTGCCGCTAAGCACAGACCATCTCGGACCCATTATGCATTCCAGTCAGGCTCCTGCAACCCCTCCTTATGGGAAGGCGCGAACAAAGATGACATCGTATCAAAATTCACCCATGATCCTCCAGGTCACCTCCAAGCGCAACTCAGCTTACGTGCATTGAGGAGTAGGAAACACCCAGCGATTCACTCAAACACTGTCAGAGCCATGTCGAATTGATCAACGAAATTACCTCTACTAAATACTGCCGCTTTTAAATTAACCCAAGCGATTCAAAAGCTTACTTCCTAACTAATCGCACTCTATATTTCGATGCACAAGGAGATTTTATTGGTTAAGCTAGGCTGGTGGCGCACCTACGTTCGCTTCTCGCTCATGTCTTCCGATCTACGCTAATTGTCAAAGCCAACTGTGAGCAAAGCGAACAGTTTATGGAAGCGGTGTGAGACGAACTATCACTGCCAAATTTCCTTCTTGAACGTTGTTCCGATATCCGCTAGCGCTCCCCAGAGCTTCCAGACTCAAGGCTGTTAAGCAAGTGACACATAATTGAGGCTTGTTTACCATGTTTATATTGGCACTAACACGGGAAAGACATTAGCCTCCTCTAACCCCATTCTTGTGCCGTCGTGAAAGTCGCGATAGCAATGAGAGTCCTCAATTCTCCCGCCTAAAGCAACCGGTCCCGTCCCATTTTTCGCTGTTTCTGTTGATTTACCGAGCTATCAAAAATCTCCACAAAGGAATGCCACGTAGGGTTCGAGCGGGGTATGGTGGGGAATCTGCGGTGTAATCGAAGCTCCTCGAACTATCACCAAACAGTATGTTATTCAATTCTTGACACGGGATGTGCCCGCTAAAGACATACCAGATGTTGGGTTCAAGCCGAGAGACAATGCCTGGTGAATGCTAGAGCCTCTCGTTTAGAAAATTATTTAAAGAAAGCCATGAACCCTCGTTACTTTCTTTGGTCAGGAAACCTTGGATGCTTGTTTATTTTTGACAACAGACCTTTGCCAAAGCAATAACCATGCAATACACCAACGGGCACAGAAGTCTGCTGAAGCTTCTAACTTGCTCAGCGCTGTTCCAAGTTCCTGTACTCGGTAACGCAATTTATCATCCCACGGACTGCCACCGTAGCCACTACCCAGGGCCAACAAACCCAGGCTTCGAAAATGGCCTTGAGGGCTGGACTGTCCTCAACGGAGATGCTTTCGGCAGCAATTCTGTAACGAATACGACTTCCTATTGGGGTGGCCCGTTCAATGTAGTTGGCCACCACTTTTTGTGGGGATTCGCGGAATCTGGAGATGCCGGCACTGGTTCAATCCGCTCAAGCTCTTTCAAGGCAAGCTCCGTCATGAGCTTCGAGGTCGGTGGCGGCTGGGATGCTGTGAATCTTTATGTTGGATTAGTCCGAGACCATGATGGGAAGATCCTACTCAATCAAACTGGACCTAATGACGAGGCAATGGTCCGCATTGTCTGGGACACTAGTGCATATGCTGGGCAGAGTGTCCACATGCTTGTCTATGACAACAGCACTGCCGGCTTTGGCCATATCAACTTGGATGACATTCGAACCGGATGTGACGCTCTCGGAGACGGTGGCCTTACTTTCAACGTTCTCGGTCAAGCAAATCAACCAGACAAATCTACAAGCACTCTATCAACTGCTCAAATATACGCTGTCGACTCTGTCCGTCCACAGTTTCATTATACTCCCTACCAAGGCTGGATAAATGACCCCAGCGGTTTGATTCAGTGGAGAGGCCGACATCAACTCTTTAGTCAATTTAACCCTGCTGCACCTTTATGGGGCCCAATGCACTGGTCCCATGTCGATAGCGCTGATGCCGTTCACTGGCGCGAACTACCCGTTGCCTTGTACCCACCTTACCTCAACAACTCAGCTGACACCAGCGGTCGGTTTACTGGCAGCGCAATGTTAGACAAAAAAACTGGTGCATTACAGTTGATCTTCACCGATGCCAACGACGTTTCTCTCCATCCCGATGCCCTTCCCGAAGTGGTCTCCTCGGCAGTCAGCACTGACGGAATTAACTTCTCTTACTACAGCGGCAACCCAGTCGTTGCAGCACCACCAACTGGCTCTCCTAGCGGCTTTCGTGATCCAAAGGTCTTTTGGGACCCTACCGACAACACATGGAAGATGGTTGTTGGTTCCGGTGATGCCACTAGCGGAAAAGTCCAACTCTTTGTGTCAACCGATCCATTTGGTGCGGAGCAAGTTTCTTGGAACTACGTAGGAGTCTTGTTCGAAGGAGATGGCAACACTGGGACTATGTGGGAATGCCCAAACTTCTTTCCTATCGGCGACAAGTGGGTGCTCTTTTACGGCGGTGATAGTGTCGGCTGGTACCACGTTGGGACATATAATGGCACGAACTTTGTCTCTGAAAAGATGGGTCTCGCCGACGCCGGCCCAGACAGCTACGCCATGCAGTGGTATGTCGACCACGCGGGCCGCAACCTTGCTATCACCTGGATGGGCAACTGGCCCACGGCGAAGTGGCCTTCTCGTGTAAACGGATGGGCAGGAGTTCAGTCCATTACCCGCGAGCTCTTTATTCGAGAGGACGGCGGCCTCGGAAGCAGGCCCGTCGCAGAACTTTCTACTCTAGCCTCAGGGAGAACCATTACTAAGAGACGGACTAACGTCCACGGCACCTTCAAAGTTGGATCATCCAACACGGCGCGCCTTCAAACGACTGTTGACTTGGCTTCTTCCAACGCGCAGTCATTCAACTTCACACTCTTCTCTTCTAGCGCCGAGGAGGCCGTCCTCATGTACAATGTCCCCACCTCCACTCTCACACTGGACACTACGAATGCTGGCTGGGGACAGGCTGGTACTTGGGAAACTACTATCGCGGTTCCGTCCAACTTGTCGCTTACGTTCGATATCTTCATCGACCGATCCAGCGTAGAGGTCTTCGTTGGTGATGGTACAGTTATGACGGCGAATATCTACCCTCGTTACCAGGAGTCAAAGGACATTAGAATCATCTCTCATGGTGGAAAAACCGTCTTTGATAACATCTCGTTAACTCCTCTGGGTTCTACCTGGGCATGAAAATAAGGATAGGAAGATGGAAGCATGCCTACGTGAGTGTGTTATTTTGGGACGAATGATTACTCGAGATGAAATTTCGAAAAAAATCAATGTACATATAATGTTGGACAGTAGGAGGCATTTTCCCCGAGTTTCCATGAAACCTCTCACGTGGGGGTTACCTAGAGCAGATTTTACCTTCTAGCACCTAGCCTTTGCCCGTATTGATGTAAAATCCATTGCTTTATAATTTGATGTTTTAACAGCACCCCAATGCGCCCTCCGTCGTGTCTAACTTGAGGGTTGGGCTTCTGTGTATAATGAGTGTTACGTACAAATTTACTTGCTCATAGCAGCCCGTTAAAAATAGTCGTTTCTGTCTCACTAATCTTGTGAGTTTCATTAGGAAGTAAGATCAATTGTTGCAATGGAAGAAGAATTAGGGATAAGGCTAATCCAGTCGGCGGGTGAAAAACCATGCTGATAGGTCGGCCACTTTCAAGACCCAGACAAACCAGGCACTAACGCAGCCCAAATATAGTGAGCGCCGGGGCAGAAATCTGTTATTGGAGCAAGGGGATAAATACAGGTCCTACAACCTAGTTTCACAAATAAGTTCCACCATTTAACAGTATCAAATAGGCAACTATGTCATCTCATTTACAGCAACGTCAAAGCGAATCTCAAACGCTAAAGCAAGCCTGTGATCATTGTCATGTCCGGAAGAAAAGATGCGATAGCAACAATCCGTGCGAGAATTGTCAGGGAACTGATCTACAATGTACCTACAGAGCACCAAAGAAAAGAGGGCCAAAGAGACAGCAGAAATTTAAAGATGCTTTTCAAGCCGCAAAAGAACAGCAGAAGGGTTACATTTCCCAAGTGCCATGTCTGTGGGGAACATCAGAATTTCAGGCTTCTCCTCTGCTGTCTGATGAGATCATCCAGAGCTGTTTAGATGCTTTCTTCGCCTACAAATACCCGATTATGCCAATATTGAACCGAGGAGAAGTCTGCGCCAGGTTACCTCACCTCCATGCCTCACCAACGGATTACAGTCTCATCACTGCCTTATGTGCGGTTGTTACGCTACAGACAGAAATATCACCGCCTTCATCATTGAGAGCCTCGTATGATGCCCCGCGGATTGATTTTGTGCCATCAGCAGACTTTTTCATCAGCGAGACGTGCCGAGCGAGAAAGTATTGCAACTACACCGACAATCCATCTCTTGCCACTGTGCAAACCTCGTTCTTCCTCTTCGCCATCTTTTTCTGTCTGGGGAAGGATAACTCCGCGTGGTTTTATATTCGGGAGTCTATTACAGTACTCCAAAGTCTAAGGCTCCATGAAGAAGCAACCTACATCACAATGACTGACCCCAGATATGCTACAAACTGCCGCCGCACATTCTGGCTTCTATTCGTTACCGAGCGTGACTATGCCCTTCAGCGACATTGTAGTACTCTCATACTGAGTACCACGATATACCTTCCAACAGTCGAGCCTGGTCCTGAAACCCCTATTCTCCGTGGATTTTTGGAATTAATCGCACTATTCCAAAATTTTGACGAGGCGATCTTGTCATTGTGGAATTCCTCTACGGACTACTCTACTCCGCTTGAATCTTTAGCCAAGTTACAAGATTCTCTACAACACGCCACTCCGCATATGAGTGAGACTACAGAGGCTCAGAAGGCAGATTTGCTAGTTAGCAGGCAGTGGTTGAAGACCATAGTTTGGCAACTTTGCGTTAGCAGAGGCTTGCTTTCGAGCAAGTCGGCCACTGAGTGTATGTCATTTCATTATCCAGTGACTATTGCTGAGGAAATTATTCTCGCATCGCAATTATTACCTTTTGAGGCATTCAAAGCAAACAGGGCTGGGATCTCAGAAAAGATTTTTGATATTGGCTGTAGCTTGGCAGATGCTTTACAAGTTCATTCGAACATTGTGCAATCATCAGCGCCAGAGATTGGCCCGGGAGGTTATTTGATGGAGTTAGTGCAAATTTTGGGCATGGCTGGAGGAAAAAACTCGAAGTATCTAAGGCTATTGGTCGCAAGGGTGGATGAGTGTCTTGGGGCGAAGCGGGGGAGTTTGTTTTCGAGTAGTTGCTTACATGGCGTTTGAGGGTTTGATTAGTTCAATAATCACCACGTCGTAAACAAGCCACCCATTTCCACAGCAGGCCAAATCCAAGTAAATGCTATTCTTCACTGGACAAGCATTTGTAAGATCTTTATAGTGGAGATGTGTTTAGCGCCTGTTCGAATGTGGAGGTTCTGCTATTCCCCCCCCAGGGCCTCGAATGCCAGAAAAGCAGAAAATGCGATGAACTATGATATGGTTTGGGAGAATTCTAGCCTGCCGTAGCTCACTAGCCACGAACTACAGATCGCTAGCATCCTAGCGAATTCCGATTACTGGTGAACCCCTATAGTTATACTTGTGTGAGGAATCGTCAGACCACCGATATTTACACCGCCTAGCGCGTCATGTGGTTAGGTTGTTTAAGCCTCCGCATTTCAGTTGCCAGAATATGGATATAATGACCGAGCTGCGTGCAACGTGGTAAACAAATGGGTCAACTTTTGACATGGCCCTCTGCTTCGTGCAGTAGCGTGTTTGCCAGTTACAACCACGTCCCAAGACGGCTTCTAACTCGGCTATCGCTGTTGCGTCCCGACCTCCGCTAGCTTCGGCCAATTCTAGAGAAACAACCAATTGGAATAATACGCTAGGTGGCTAGGCCTCCGCCAAGTGCTTTGGAAGCCGCCTTCTGAAGAATTACTAATCGCACAATAGTGCGGGGGACAATAGTGCGGGGGATAATAGTGCGGGAGACCTGCATATGTAGTACAAGTTCGTTTGCCCTGGCATTCCAATAGAAAACTGAGTTCCGGTACGTGCTACAATGGCTAAGGATGTAATAGAAATGTTATCTGAATCCTTGGCAGCAGGGACCTAGGTCGTAGCGAGCGTTCCGATCTCCGCGATACCCAATAAAGGCCGTTCATGGAGATCTTTGCCACTTTCGCCTTCGGGATAGTTGTCCAATCCATCCTTTAGCGCGAAAAGATAGGTCGACACGCTTATCACTGTTGGCTTTCCGATTCCAGGTAGCACTCTGTTGGAGGCTTAGTCATGGTTTCATCAACCACATAGAAGGGCTTGTTCCTTTCCCCTGAGGGTGGTCGCACAAACCTGGGTTTTCCAGTGGCTGCGAGATGGTCCGTGCTGAGCGGCATAGAAGGCGCTTACTTCTTTCTGGAATATCCCTATCACGTTGTCACTCTATAGTCTCCGAACTCTGCGACGCTGGTCATCCTCATAGTCATCGATCGCCGTACTTTTTACTGTACGTGGCGTCCTTGCTGTTGCGTCTTTGGCACAGCCAATAAACTTACTCCCCGACTTCGACATCAGTATTCCTCGCCACCGCACACACGCAGACGGGACGGCCTTTGCTACGGTTCACCAAAACAGCGACAATGCTGAGGCACTACCCAAAACCCCATCCCCTCTGTTGTACATTATCCCACGAAGATAAAACAGGTAAAGAAGACGAGGACATAATCAGGGACACAAGTACCTACAATTGCTCCGACAAGCTTTTATATTGAATGTCCACCTCGTAGCGCATCGCGAACCTTATGGGGATTATCCAGGCCCTAACAAAGCTGCAGACAAAGCGACTTGGCTGTTGTAGTATCTGTCTCGAACCAGTCTCAGGGTTCCATCCTACGCACAGACAGGTCTGAGTTCGCCCTCGGCTATCGTCGTCCGCGATGCATGGTTATAATATTTTGGCTTCAAATCTCGCGAGCAACTGGGATGCAATATGGCTCAGGCTGGGGATGAAGCCTCATGTTTTCCGATCTCCGCTATCTCCTGACTAACGTCCTCCTATTATTGGTCTGGTATTTTCGCTGCAACCGTGTCAAGACTTCTAGGAGGCGAATAACAAGTTAGAACCATAGAGCACTGCTCGCTGGAGACTCGGAAGCTAGTATCTAATTCCCCCTCAGCGGAGAACTTACTCCTAGCTGTGGGAGTAGTTGTTTACCGCTGATTTTTGATTCTCTAGGCCTGCTCTACGTCTTACATTCACCACTTATACCACACAACTGTCATGGACGTCAGGAATGGGAACAGTGAGGTCCTGTTAGTCGCCAGGGTGGCCACAGCCATAATTGCAACAAGAGAGGGCTTCATGTTTTGCCTGCCCATTTCAGGCGCTGAAAGCTGACGAAAGATGTACCGTGATCGCCTCTCCGGGCTTGCCACACTCATCTTCATTTTCAACCATTACTATAGAAATATATTAACTTATAAAATCTGTAAAAAGGGTTTAGAGTTCATCTATGCCTATCCCTCATCGAGAAAAACGCCATCAAGTAACGTCAAAAAAGACTATAGACCAAGAAAAGCATTCATCTCACACGCCCTCGTATCCTCTCCAAACCCTCCGTTACCGGCTGACGGTCAACGGATGCCCACTCGAATTAGAACCACTATCTGCATTTACCAAGTCCTGCACCATGACCTTTGGGACCTGCGGCGCCGGCAACTTGCGCTGCGTCCCGTCAGCTTGGCTCATGATATTGCTGATTGTCAGACCGTGACGCGCTGTGGTCTGTAATGGGACCTGGGTCTGGTCGAGCTTTTGGGCCTTAACGGGCTCGAGTGCAGGCGTGTGGTGTAGCGACAGATTACGGATACCGGGAAGGTTGTATCCACTGCCATAGGGCGCAATGTACGGGCGCAGGCGCGGTGAGTGCGCAGGTGTCGCAAGGGGAGTGTGGTCTGGCATCGGACAGAGGGAGCCTTTCGAGAAGGTAGGAGATGAGGGTGCAGTAGGCTGGGGCGAGCTGGGACGGCTGCGCTTGGCGTGGCACTGTTGCGCGCAATGGTCTTCCTCGTTATCGTATGAGTGAGAATGGGACAGGGCGTAGGCAGATAGGGAGGTCGGATGGTTGCGGCTGCTATGGCTCCTGTGGCTGTAGTAGGGATGGTATCTTGAGCTGCTGTATTGTGGGAGATGGGTGCCTGGAAAGCTCTTATGCTCTACCTGGGTCGCTGCTGTTGCTACGGGGTTGATGTCAGGGGGCTGCTGATATCCGTTATCTGGGCTCGAGCCATTACTACGATGGTAAGGGTCCAGGCTCGACTGAGGCGCCGTGGTGAATATCGCATACGAGTGGGGAGGCGAGACATTCCGTAAGTCGACGGAGGAAGCGGATGCCGATCGAGAAAAACTGCTGCTTGGCGCTGGGATCATACTGGCCATGTCGTGCTGCTGCCCATTTTGCTTGTTCTGGTTTACATTCTGCTGCCCGACATTGCTTCTCTTTGAGTTCGGGTTGCTGTGAATTCTTGAGTGGCGGATGAGTTCATCAGAGCGACTAAAACGCTTCGTGCAGCTTTGGAACTGGCAGATATGCGGTTTCTCACCGGTGTGGGTTCGGATATGCCTGGTCTGGTGCTCGAGGCGGTAGAATGCCATGTCGCAGAGGGTGCACTTGTATGGTCGTGGTAGGTCGGGCCTTTCGTTGACACCCTGTGGCTTCCAGGACACCATGCTGGGTATCATGCTCACGGCTGCCATTCCTGCCTTCTGCTATTGCTGTGACAAGAACGTCAATTTTTGTATCGCAACCTCCTGGTATTTCCCGATGGTGACTTACGCGTTCAAAGGATTTTGAGATCTACTACGGACGAGGCTCGTCGGATGTGATCGCTGCCGCAACCTCGTCAAGAATATGTCGGGGCGACCATAAAGGTAACGTTGATTTAGGTGGAGGGATAAAGGTGTTGACAGAATGAAACGACAAAATCTTCCACGCTGCAAGCAGAAGTAGCTACTTGATGATATAAAGAATCGACAGTGTTGCAGATAAAAGTTCGTTGACTCGAGTATTGTTGGGGAGGAGGAGCGAAGGCTGAAGTGATAAAGTTTGAGTGTTAGTAGTGTACCACTTTGCTGATAAGAATGTTTCTACGCAGCGTGTCTTTGACCTTGCAGTGTGATTACACATGCAGTCATGAGGTAAAGGGTTTCAACTAGAAAGTCCCCGCATGCCAGCCGCTATCCCCGCAGCCCTGCAGTCCCGTATCTTCTAGCGTGCAGACCCTATGGTTATAAAAAAAGAGACGAAAGGCGACGCCAAGGCACTATTAGCCACCGCTTGACTATACCTAATTGTACATTGTTGACGATCCCGCCCAAACAAATCATGAGAGGCATAAAATGTGGAATGTTTGAGGGATGAGGGATATTTGTAGATAACCCTGTTTCAATATTAGCTTACAAGTATAAATCGACCTATCCAACTTGTAGAGTTGGATAGTTTTGATTTTAGTTGTAGCTGTCAAGCTACCAACTAAAGGAAAGTATAACATTAAAGGAGACAACAAAGGCAGGCCACTACCTATGCTGGGCTGCTCTTTCGGTGAGAGTGCATAAATGTGGCATAATAATTGGCCTGTGGCACCCCCGCTTACGAAGCGTCGTTTATGGCCACAATGCAACGGTTCAAGTGCAATTGTAGGAAAAGAGTCTTTATATCCCTGCAGATCAATTCATCGAAGATTACTTACCAGAAACCTATTTATGTTCTTATATAATTCAACGCACCAGGTTTTAGTGTGTCATATTTATCATTCCTGTGTCCTTCCAAGGGCCTAAGTGCCAGGAGTGAGACCTCCGGGCTAAACCACACCGACTTGGAAGTGAACTGACGGCAATTGTCCAGTTGCTGAGCAGCTACAAACTAAAGCCAACTGAAGAGCTTTGAGCACATAAGCCTCGGCCGGAAGATAAGTGCGAGCATGTACAGCAACATTCTGAGTAGATTTATGCTAGGGCGTCGGGCTGAGCAGATAGTTTCCGGCATTTAAAAACCCTTGCAATATACAACACGGTAGTGGTATACCAGCAACTACTTTAATGTAGTAAAATATTTTACCAGTAATTTACTCAGCCAACAGCTGAGCAGAGACAGGCCATGGACGAGGTTGTCGATGCGCTTGATAGCGAGGATGACACAGATGAAACCTCTGTCAAGCATTGTGCCCTCTTCCGGCCGAGTAGTTGGTGCTGGCCATAGGAACAGGGTCGGGAAAAACGTTGGTGTTCATGGTTGAGCATCAGTAGCTAATGCTCAAACTACAATACAGTACTCATCCTGCCTATGGTTGCACTCTATGGAGGCATGTTGGACCGCTGCCGTCGAGCAGAGATGTAGCATCTGATTTGGGGTATCGGCAGAAGGGATTCGGTGTCGTGAGCCATCATGTCAGCCGAGGCGGTCTGCATAGAGAGAAGCTTTCTGGAGTATGCGCATCTGCTTGTCAACCGTCAGCAGCTTGATCGGATACTTATTGATGCATGAATCTCAGTGTCACAGCTAGCAACTACCGTGCGTACATGTCACATGTTGGATGGTGTGTGCGCCAGATTAGCACGCAAGCAATGTAGCTGACAGCTACGCTTCCGCCAGTGATGCAGATAACTTTATTGAACAGATTAAGCTTGTGCAGCCAAGGATTTTTGGGACTCAGCGAACCGAGCAAATATTAAATATACGGTACGCCATAATGCGGGATCTACAACTCTAGTGGAGGCAGCAGCGGAATTGGTACAGGCATTCTGGCCACAGAAGCAGATATCAAATCACGCTTGGGACAAGATTATTATCTATTGCTGCAGCCGAGCAGATGTAGGTGGGCTACTAGGATGCGGGGCATACGTCGGACGCTGGGAGCGAAGAGGAGAAGGCAGGGATTCTATTAGAATGGCTTGGTACGCCTGACCAGCCAGCGATTGTGGCAACCAGCGCTTAAGGGATTGGATTTGACTATCTGCTTGTGCGTTGGGTTATCCATATGGACTATCCTGAAAAGATAACAGGCCCTAATGTGCACTTCGAATTTAGCCCAACAAGTGCCCATCATTCTTCTAAGTGTGTACTACGGCTTTATAGCAAAGCTGTGCCAGGCTCACGATTACATTGTGATACATATAATGGCGGGAATGAAAAATCGATTGACTACATATAAGAAGCTATTGAAAAAATGAGCTATGATAGCATAAGATGCTTGTCAAGGGAAGAAAGTAATCGTGCAACCACCACCGCCAAATTCCAATGACTATCGAAACAGCCATCATCACCGTGAAATCCGCACAAGAAGCTATGAAATAGACGAACAGATAGAGCAGAGGTGCCTCAAGGGAAGAAAGCCACCATTGCCGAATCTCAATGACTATCGTGATTGTCACTATCAAAGTTCAATGCGGAGCACCTCCACCGATAGGATCTGCGCATTCCCTCCCACGGTATTCAGAGAGATTCCGTCCGAGCTGGTCTGTGGGAAGATCAGGTTGGAAATAACTGCCTGGCCTTCTCCACCGTAAACCTCCAACGAACATTGGTCCACCAAGACGCGTAAGTGAACAGCTCCACTGGCGTCTGGCTGGAAAGTGGTGGTGTGGACGCCGCCCGCAGCAGAGTCGTATGAGATGTTACCGCTTTGATTGCGGTCAACAGAAACCTGACTGTTGGACTGAACGTATTTGATGACGGTTTGCTCGGACCCGCCTTTGCGGACTGCGAGAGACAGTGTAGAGCCAGCGGCGGGAATGTAAGAGATGCGGATATCCAGAGCCGTGGCATGAATTGTCGAAAACAGCGTTTCAGAGGGCGTGAGCATTTTGTTCGTAATATACGCGAGCGTAGTACTAACATTCCCTAATTCGTCCACGGGCTGCTGGAGGAAGCGTAATTTCCCGCCAATCTTCTTGAGCCTCAACGTGCGAGGGAACGAAAGCATGCCCTTCCACGTCTGGGTTGGGGGATGGCCGCCATAACTATTCATGACTCCTGCGATAATTCTCCGTCCGTCTGACCCGGGAACGGCTTCCCATGACAAAGGACCGTCAAAATCGCGGCCATAGTCGAGCCACATAGTAGCTTGATCAACCGGGTCCGCTGTGAATACGGTCCCGTTAAACGATCCAGTAAGTGCAAAAACTCCATTGCCACCAGCGGGAGATCCAAGGGCAGGAGTAATCATCATTACCCATGTTTTCTCCGAAGTACCCTCGATTGGGAGCTCAAAGAAATCTGGTACCTCCCATCCTTTTATATCACCTGGGAGTCCAGCCGCGTTGCGATCCTTGAAATCACTAACCCAAACCCAAGACTTTGCATCGTTTGACGTCCAGAAGGATACTTTGTTCTGTCCTCCATGACAGAGAATCATGACCCATTTACCCGTTGGTTCATAGAAAAACACCTTTGGATCTCGGATCTCCAGACCGCCGGTAACATCATGCGGCGCCTCCTGTGCCTTCGATATGATTGGGTTGCCCTGGTACTTAATCCATGTCACTCCCTGGTCGAGACTGTACGCAAGTCGCTGATCTTGCACCGTGGTATCTGGGAACCAACCGGTGTAGAAAGCAAGGTATGGCGGGTTAATTGATGTGCCCAAACCAGAGCTATTTTCAGCATCGTAATAGGAAGTCCCCGTAAAAGCTTGAACGCCATTCTCATTCGTAATTGCAACCGGTTTGTGCTCCCAGTGAATCAGGTCAGTACTGGTTGCATGTCCCCAATTCATATTACCCCAAAAGTTTCCTGTTGGGTTATGCTGGAAAAACAGATGCCATGTAGAGCCAATCTTTATCAAACCGTTTGGCTCGTTCATCCAATTCTGCTTTGGCACAAAGTGAAAGGTAGGGCGGAAGTCGACAGCAGGTGGAGTAGGAGTAACGGCTGCCGTGGTTCGTGTTTTTGTGGCCGAAGTTAACGTACTAAATGTAGTCGCGGTGGCTGTTGTTCGTGACGAGCTTGGAAATGTGCCGCAATCGCGGGCGCAATCGCACACGCATGTAGGTAAGTTTGAAGTCGAGGTCGAGGTCGAAGTCGAAGTCGAAGTCGAAGTCGAAGTCAAGGTCGAACTTGAGATTATCCTCGACGTTGAGGTCGAGATTAGGCTTGAGCTTGAGCTTGACATTGGCGGTTGGGATCCATCCCAGGAAGAACCGAGAATGTTTGCTTCGATAGTAACACCACTAGTGCTTCCTCCAGTCGAGAATAGCAAGACATCAGTGCCACTGTCGGCTGGGAAGATTTGAGTTGTCAAAGTGACTTCACCATCTCCCCCAAAGACCTCAACCGATGACCAGTCAAGAAGAATCTGCATTGTCACCTTGCCATCGGCTGCTACCGATAATGGTGCATGGTATATATTTGCGAAGGTACCATCGAATCCATCATTTCCAGAGTCTCTCCTATCAACGAACATTTTCTTGGTGCCGAAGTCGTACCCAACACGTGTTTGCTGTGTCAAATCAGACGTAGCCCGGAGAATGATACCAAACTGGGTCGGCGCGTTAGAGCTGGAAAAGCTTATTGTGATGTCGAGTGTCTTTCCAGAAAGTTGTAATTTCTGGTTGCCTTGTGGAAGACTGTCCCACGACTTCATATAACTGTTCCTATTCAGAGAAGCCAAACCTCCAGCAGGTTGCTGAATTAAGGTTACCTTCTCATTGATTGTTTTAAGCGAAATCTTGCGCGGAACGGACATAGCACTTCGCCAGGGATTTGTGGGAATCGCTCCAGCGTATTGCCAGTTGCTCATCCACGCAATATTGTATCGATCCGTCATGGGAAGCCCATTGAAGGTAGCAGCGGCGTAGAAATCTGGGCCGTAGTCCATCCAGTTCGTCGAATCCACTGCCGCCACTTTGTCAGTGAAGGTAATTTGATCGATGTTGATATGTCCCCAGCCACCCGTTAACGAATCAACGATCTTAATGACGGCAGTCTGGCCAATGAATTCAGAGACATCCCAGCTCTGTTCAGACAGTCTTTCGTCATTAGCGCCTGTTGCGGTACGCACAACCCGGCCTTGAATCTCTAAGTTGATGCATTCTTGGTTTGGAGCATTACCTCCGCCGATGAGGAAGCTTATGGTGCTGTGAGTTATCTTAAATGATGGCGAAGTTAGCGTTCCAACTGTGGCATCTCCGTTTATAAACGTATTCACGAGGAAGTCGCCAGCATATCCAGTCACTGGATTCTGATTAGAGAAACCTCCTCGAGCCGGCTTTGCGCTTTGCAAATCTCCTGTACCCGTCCAGCCAAGATCAGCGAAACTGCTCGTGCCTTCGAAGTCTTCAAAGACAACGTTGGCGTTCCCCCCGGTTGGGGGAGCAGTGCTATCAGCAATGAACTTTGTTCCGTCGAACTCTCCAATGAAGTATTGCGAGCCTGAGCCAGTGGTACCGGGGGGACCGCCAGGATTAAGTCCCATTTGTACAACCCATTTGATGTTGTCGCTGTCTCCGTCGACAGGTAGTGGGAAGATGCTTGGACATTCCCAAACCCCTCCAACCGCATTCAATGGACCAAATTCGCTGGCGTAGGTCCAATCCTTGAGATTATCGGAGTGGTAAATAATCAGCTTGTGGAGTTTCGCTAAAGATAGAACCGCCACCCATTTCTTGGTGGGTTCGTGCCAAAAAACGTATGGATCGCGATACTCTTGACGCTGGTCCTCATATGGAGCAGGTGGCAGTGGAATGACAGGATTACCAGCGTCATATGTGGTCCATGTCATGCCTTCATCAAGACTGTAGGCAATCGATTGTGCTTGGGTACCGCCCTGGACAGTCTTTCCGCTTGGCAAGGTCTGGGTCATTGGATACTAACAAAATATAATCAGTAAACTGTCAACAAAAAATGCTGCGTAAAGTTACTCACATATGAAGTGTACATTGCAATAAAGGGTACTTTTCCATTAGCACCAAAACCGCTCTTATTCTGCGGATCGGCAATCGCGGAGCCAGAGAAGAACATTTCTTTGATCTCGCCCGGATAACCACGAGCCTGAAGCGCAACAGGGTGATGTTCCCAGTGCATCAGATCATCACTGGTTGCATGCCCCCATGACATCGCTCCCCAGGTTTGCCCTCCAGGGTTATACTGGTAATACAAATGGTAGGTGCCGTTGTAGTAAATCAGACCATTTGGATCGTTCATCCAGTTTTTCGCGGGGGTAAAGTGAAACTGAGGACGGTAAAGCTCCGTATAAGTTTGCGCAGAAGCAAATTGCAGCACCGATAGCCCAAGAGCTATGGTGCGGCAAACAAAGGACCGCATGGCAGAGTGTTATTGACTGAGATGTAACAAAGACAGCCAGATCGTATTGAATTGAACTCGTGCATACTCCAACAAGAATTATTCAAGTGCGTATTTGCTGGCCTTTATATGTCTGCCTTCCTTCAGCCAAGATGTCTCGAGGCGTGCTCTCGCGATGTTGCTCCGAAGTTTAGATTGCACTTAAATTTACCTAAGTGATAACTTTGGATAGCATGGCGGGGAAGTTCAAATGGCGGGGAGGATGAGACCACATGATCGATAGAATCATCATAGCACCACCGCTCATACAAGGGTAAAGTTGGGGAAATACAGGGTCAAAGCATATCATGATTTAGCTCAAGTGAGAAAATCAGGGATATCCATTCCCGCGTCTGGTCTTTAGTCTGTACCCGCATAATAAACCCCAGAGACCACGTTGTTTTGGCGTGATTCTGGGCTCAAAATCTCAGGGTTGGTGTTGCGCCTGCAATTTCAATTGGGGCCCGTATACTATATGGACATAGCACACGGACGCACTATGAAATAAAACCATACGAAGAAACAGGATTAACATTGGTTTAGGTGAGAACTAGCAGAACCTCAGGAACAAGTGCAATACAGTACGTACCGAAGACGGGAGTCAAAGAGTTCTTCCTATCGAAGTGCGGGGTCCAGTGGGAGGCTGAGAGAGGCTGGGAGAGCTGGGGAGGCTAGAAGCTAGCGGAGATCGGTCGAACAACAGCGACAAGCGAATTTCACTATGAATCCCGCCACACGCGGACTTCGGAGGTGACACCGACAACCGAGTACGATCCAGAAATCCAGACCGTGTCTGGGCCTTCTCAATGCTCTAGACATGCCGCCATCACGACTCCAAGACATGTCATCACCGCAAGTGGCTCCCTGACCCTGTTTAGGGTGATGATCGCTGTTATTCTCCGACGTCCGCATACTAGATAGTTCAACTAAATACGCCTCATAATAACAACCACTTTGATCTCCACAGCTCCGCATATAGCCCCATGGAGAAAAAATATCTCCACAAACTGAGAATTCTGTGGAGACTTGGTAAGGGTCAGGGTATTCTTTTCTGCACGGCACGTCGAAGGAACATTTGATGGAAACCTTGCTCTCCTTGTCAGATTTGCGGAAGAAATATTCCATGGAAAGTTCGCTCCCCTTGTCAGATTCAGATCCACCATGGTCTCTGTTAGTTCATGGTCTCTGTTAGTTTCTCAAATTCAGTGTTGGATATGTTCTGGACTGGAATATTCGCTGATTGTCCAAGTCAAAGCGTGCCTCACCTGAATATAAATGAACAGTTGTTCGCACCATGATATTCTTTCAAAACCCGTCAATCATTCGTTTCAAATCATTCACTATCACAATTCTAGAAAACCGACTTTACGAATTGGGCTTTCGTCAATATGGGGGTCTTGCTGAAGAAGCCTGAGGGCACACCTGGGAAGTCATGGCCAGCGATCGTGATCGGCTTATTCGTTGCCTTCGGAGGTGTTTTATTTGGGTGAGTTATGGAATTTCTGCATGCTTATCCGTCCATATTGATTCTGTAACCGTGATCGAAGCTGACGTAACCAAAGATATGACACTGGTACAATCGGTGGCATTCTTGCCATGCCCTTCTGGCAAGATACATTTTCCACGGGATATGTGAACAGTAGCGGCCATCGAGATGTAACCGCGTCTCAGTCAGCAACTATTGTCTCGATTCTCTCTGCGGGCACTTTCTTTGGCGCGCTTGGAGCAGCTCCTGTTGCAGACTTTATTGGTCGCCGTTGGGGTTTGATTGCCTCCAACGTCGTTTTCTGTGTCGGAGTCATCCTGCAAACTGCTGCTACTGATATTCCAATCTTCCTTGCCGGTCGCTTCTTTGCAGGATTTGGAGTAGGGTTGATCTCGGCAATGAGTAAGTCGAGACAACGTACGTTGATTGAGTTTGCTTAACTGACATGGACTATAGTTCCTCTTTACCAGTCTGAGATTTCCCCGAAGTGGATTCGTGGTGTAATTGTTGGATCGTATCAGTTTGCCATCACTGTCGGACTTTTACTGGCTTCTATTGTCAACAATGCAACACAAAATCGACAGGACACTGGTAGCTACCGCATCCCTATTGCAGTACAATTTGCGTGGTCAATCATCCTTGTTGGTGGCATGTTGGTTCTCCCAGAAACGCCACGATACCTCATAAAGAGAGACAACCTTCCTGCTGCAACCAAAGCCCTCGCAAAAATTAGGCGCCTGAATGAAGATGACCCGGCTGTTATCGAGGAGCTCGCTGAGATTCAAGCCAATCACGAATACGAGCAGAGTCTCGGGATGGCGACATACGCGGATTGCTTCAGGGGGAACCTCCTCAAACGTCTCCTCACCGGCTGCTTCCTTCAGAGCCTGCAGCAACTTACTGGCATCAACTTTATCTTCTATTACGGAACTCAATTCTTCAAGAACTCCGGGTTCACGAACTCATTCATTATTAGCTTGATCACAAACTGTGTCAATGTGGTGTCAACACTGCCAGGTCTATACGCCATCGACAAATGGGGACGTAGACCTGTTCTTCTTTGGGGCGCCGTCGGCATGTGTGTATGCCAATTCATCGTTGCAATCCTCGGAACAACCACCACCGGTCAAGATGAGCTTGGAAACGTCATTACACACAACCTTCCAGCTCAGAAGGGAGCGATCGCATTTATCTGCTTCTACATTTTCTTCTTTGCAGCATCGTGGGGTCCTGTCGCATGGTACGTAGCGAACTCTATTTTCCTTACCTATTTTGTTCTAGTGATCGGCTGGCTAATAAGATTCTCATGTGTAGGGTTGTCACTGGAGAGATCTTTCCTCTCAAAGTTCGCGCTAAGTCTCTTTCAATGACGACCGCTTCGAACTGGATGCTGAACTGGGCCATCGCCTACAGCACCCCATACCTGGTCAACTACGGCCCGGGCAACGCAAACCTGCAATCCAAAATCTTCTTTGTCTGGGGCGGCTGCTGTTTCATTTGTATTGCATTCGTGTACTTCATGATCTACGAGACCAAGGGACTTACCTTGGAGCAAGTCGACGAGTTGTACGCCGAGGTTACCGATGCTAGAAAGAGCGTTGGGTGGACTCCAACCGTCACATTCAGGGACACCATGGATGAGAAGCACAACGCTTTTGCTGTTAAGGTTGAGGAGCAGGAGAAGTCGGTGTAGAATTTTACTCGTGTGCTTGATCAATATTTGAGCATTTGTTGAGTCGAGCAATGACGTACTAGGGAGGCTTCGACATCGGTCTAAGGATAGCTGGGGAATCATCATGTGGGAATTATCCTAAGCAACTAGGCCAAATTAGCTCGGGACCAGGATTCGCATCCTTACAGATGAGATATCCTTATCTAAAAGACCCTTCTACATATCGATGCTCTACTTATTCCCTTACCGTCTGTATAACTATGTCTGAACTGCTCAATACGACTCATATAACATCCCAAATAATTGCCCCCATCAATCATTTCCGTACGATAACCTCACTGTCTTTGTCCTTTAAGAATTCATTCAAGACTCAGGCTATGATTGACGTCCTTTGAGACTGGGCACGCGCGTTCGCCAGTGGGCATGCCCATCTAGTAATGCCGATATTTGTGGTTGTATTCGTGGTTGGGCTGGCCTATTCGCCGGTGAGGAATCCCATTTGCAGTCCCGATCTATTCGCCAGTGGGCCGGGACATATGCGTTCCGACCCACCCACGAACGGATCAGTGCCATGAATGGGCATATCGAGCGGCGAACGGACGTGCCATGACCAGACGCAGAGGACGTGATGTGGGGTTACCTGAATATGAGAACGCCAGAGGTGTGACAAGACTGGAAAGCGAGAACAATACAGTATTATAATACAACGAGCGCAGATTTTAAATCTCTACTTTAATCACTAGTTACAACTCAAACACGTACATACATAACTAGTCCTGCAGAAGGGCGACATGCAGCTTAATACACATGGATTTTTAGAGCGTCGAATCTGCATAGAAAGTCATAGGGTTCTTCCATTTTTTCTTCCATGCAGGTCGAAGGACTATTCCTCTCCTGAAACAATTACGTAATCCAAAGTACCTCGAGCTGAGAGTTTTCTCGCCAATTTTCACCTATCTGAGGTAAACTTGGTAACGTTACGTAGGAATCGGGCAGTGATGAGGGGGCAAATGACTGAAATCGATGGACACCGCTCGCCGGGTGCCTAGACCTAGCGAGGAAGGCTGACAGTCTGACGCACGTCCAGGGATGGGAAGATTCTGGGAAAGAGCGGGGTAACACCACGTGACTTAATATACTTTACATCCGTACGTCTGTGCGCGGCGTGGCATCTAAATTGTGATAGTATTGAGTAATAAAATGTATGTGTTTTGCTCACTATCTACTTTGGCCTGACATTTACGGATGATCCGTGCGGATATCACGTGAGATCATGTGACTAGTACAACAGATAGCATGGATGTTCAGCCACATCCTACAAGCTCTGTTGGCAAATGAGGGGTGAGGAGTGGGGGTCAACCCAGCATATTTATTCTCCTGAAGCTCTAAATTTTGACAATGAATTATTTGATTGAATTACTGACAACATTTTCGGTATTCTGACAGGCGCTGTTATCCACATGCTCTCCAACGATGCCGTGGAGTCCACTCCGAAGAATCCGTGCGGCGTTGTAGTTAGCGCTTGTAAGGTTTAGCAGTAGTTAAAATGTAATGAGTATAGGTAGAGTGCTAGAACGCATGACTGTATTTCCCAAACTGAACTCTACCCCTCAACTCAAGGGGGAGAATTACTGTCTATATAGTAGGACTTCGGCACCGATACACAGGTGTACTCGTGGCGAACTGTAATTGGTAGGCCCTCCGATACCGTGACAGAGACGGTGGCGGATCGGTGCCGACTTCAGACTAGTCCGCTAGAGCCTTTAGGCGGTGCATCACGTGCCTTACCAATATGTTCTAACTCTATGCTACTATACCCCAGCGTGAGACCGAACCCTAACAACCCTGACACACCCTCCGGATCGACACCGCCTCTCGGGCGACTGTGACATAAAAGCTTGGAATAACGTCAAAATGATTGAATTGGATATCTATCAATAATTCGTACCGCATGCGGCCTATCATAACTTCTAACCACTGCCCCACTATTTTCATGTGACAGGATCCTTTTACAAAGATACACAAATAATATGCTCCCTAGGAGAAAAGGAAATACCACGCTACTCCTAGCTAATATGCTCCATAGTGAAATAATGGAGAATCAGGCTTCTCCAAGGCCCCCCTCTTTACAAGGGGAGCGCATACATTAATATCACTCTCGAGGTGAAATACGCGCCATTAACAAAAATGCTTCCCAATAGGTAATCCCTAGCGGGTTAACGAGCCCAGCGATTCGGGCTTGGCCACTTCGGATTGAGGGGTTGTGATATCTATCAAATGGCGCAGCGAAGATCTCCACATTTCTCGCTCCACTTTCTCGTACAGAAGGAAAGAAATGCAGTTAGACTGTAAGCGACGTCAAAGCGCAACACTTTTCCAATACAGTAAACGGTAAACGGTACGGTCGTATACGGAAGCGCCTCCGGGTGGGGGTGGCAATCCAATAGCCGGGATTTCGATTTTGTGGCTTGGCAGAAGATTGGCCCTCGGCCCTCGCGTCAGTTTACCACTCTTGGCGTCCGAAATTTAAAACTGATGGTTTCCCCGCATTTTTTCCTCTAAAACATCCTTGCTATCAATCCATCACCGTCCAGATTAAGATACCTACGCAGGGTCTGTGCTTTAGTAAACGCCACTTAGCAAACGCCACTTAATCTATAAGGCGTGGTATTGGTGAGAAAAGGCCGAGACATTTACTTTTTCCCTTAGTTAATTAATGTTAAGACGTAAACTGGTTGTTGACTGACTGTTGAGATACCCAGTTGTCTGTATTCGCCGTGCAATTTGTTGCATACGCGGGTCCCATGCACCGAAAAACTGGAGATCCCCAGAACTCGCTCCCCATGGGGTAATGACCCTTAGCTTGCATGAACCCCATGCGACAAATTTATAAGACAGGCAAAGAAGGCACAATTAGCGACGCAGGAACCCTCCCTGTCCCACTTGACAGCACCCAATTGCGCGATACGTTTTATATGATTGTGGTTCCCCACCTCTGGAACTCCAGATCCTTGCTGCAGTATTTCTGTTTACCTCCTGCTTCTTTATTTTTGATGACCAGGAAACATGGTATCTCTGCCATCGCAGACCCTTTCTCCCTTGGCTCCGATGGCTCGGCGGATGACCGCAGTCACCAAGCCGACTAATCCCGATGGGCTCGTTCTCGAGGCATGGGCCCAGGGCTACATGGTTGGATCCATCATTATAATGATCTGTATCACCTTGTCAAATATGAGGCGTGGAGTCCTCCTTCACAAAATCATTTTGCTAGAGGTATGTTTTTGAGATCCAATCCATTACTTGGAGCCGAAGATCTAACTGCGTCCTGCATCATGTCAGCTCATGCTGGGCACATTCCATGGCACATTCATCTTCACACACACTCCAATATACGGCTGGTATGTATCCGTGACGGTGATCTTTCTCATCATCTCGTGGAGTCTACACAGTCTTGTGGCATGGATGAAGGCGAAGCCATTTATGGGCCGGAAGACGAATATCGCCTTTGTCGTTTCCATGGTTGCAGCCCAGCCATACTGGGCTCTGGAAATCTACGCGAACTTCGCGTATTTTAATAATATCAATGACATCTACCTGAAGATAAGGGGTTTTGAGGCTCTATTCCGGTAATGATCTTTTCTGTGCAAATACCGTCCGCGAACATAGGCTGATCAGTAAATAGGGACCCATGGTGGGTTTACGCGTCATGCGTCCTTTTCTACAAAATTCGAACCCGGTACAGCTTCGGTTTCTTCGAATTAATGTACATCTCCCCTCGCTTTGCGATTATGCTCTTCGCCATGATCATCTCCATAGTCTTCACTATAATTGATATCTGCGCCGTAACCGGCGCGCTCAAGTCTACCTTGCCTATTGGAATTAACCCTTTCTGGAAGCTTGCGTTTGTCTTCAAGCTCCTCACCGATTCGGTGATTCTTGACGACTTCAAGACGGCACTGGACAAGCTGTCTGATTACAACCTATCACGGATAGAAGATCAGTTGGGCGGAAGCTGGGTGACCTCGAAGAACAACATTACAACAATTCATAGGGAAAGAATGGGGGAGCCGCTCGTGCCGCCTAATGGTAGGGCACTTTCCACAGGGGAGTCTGACATCTTTTTAACCAGGCCTGGGATTGCGGTTCTCACTGAGACGAAGGTGGAAAGTTATCATATGAATGATATGGGCGAGCCAGCTTCGCCCAAAGCCTCCAAAACAGTGGGCTTGGGTTAAAATATGTAGTTAGCGATGGAGAATATAGCGCGAAGAAAAGGGTTAGGCGCTTTGGGGGTTGGGGAGTACTTTTCATCTTTGATGGCGTAAGGGACTACATGTATATTGGTTTGACGATCAGGGGAAATGCGGAGAATATGATTCTTCGACGCAAGGGTTCATCAGCTTGTTAAGGTACATAATGTTGGCTCCATCTCATCTTGAAGTCCTTGGTTAGCGAGTATTCGCGCTGCTCGGCATCCTAAAACCACGAAACGTCAAGTCCGTCTTTGTTCGACATTAAGAGACGTAGAGAAGGCTCGGAAACGCCTAACTTGAGACAAACCAATCCTGCAGAATCTGTACACGTAACTAATCCGTAAGACGGCCTAATGATGTTTGTTGGCATCACGAGATGCAGCTAGCTAAGATCACGAGAAGCCATATCAATTCAAAAGAGTCGATCAAGCCGAGGTCAAGCTTGGGACACAACAATGGTTCGTCAACTCGGAAATTTAAAACCGTTAACACTGAAACCCAAAACCTTGAAACCATAACCAAAAGGCAAGAGACAAAAGTCTAATCTAATGAAGAGCCTGAGTTGGTGCTTTAGGCTTACACGGTGCTTTGGGAGGTACGGGCTAACTTCACAACCCAAATATTATAAAGCAGCCTTCAAGGCCTTTATCTTCTTCGATAATCTTTATTGCCATAGCCAAGAGAAAGGTTCAGCAGAGTTCCTAAAGTTACTATTTGCACGACATGCGTTACATTCGAGATACCGCCTCCATAGTCCCCGTGAACATTGTTGAATTCTATAGTGGAAAGCTCTCCACATTGAAAGCCTATCGTCTCACTTTAAACGCCAATCGGGCGGCTGCCCCTGCAGTATCAGGTTTCCTTGAGCTTGCCGGGGCAAACGTTCCTCCATTCTCAGTAAAAAGTTATATTTTAACATCCTTGACTTTAGTATTGGTGTCCAATTGCACTTCAGGACTTAACTCCGATCCGTTGCGACAATATCGCTCCTAGTATCGCCAATGAAGGACTGATTGCCACCGCTTCGCCGCTTTCAAAGATCTTCGTCGCAATATCAAAACAAAGAATCACTTCTGGCGAAATCGCATCCTGGAGGCAGGGTGCACATGAGCATTTGTGGGCAACCATGGTTGTTATAAAGAGACTGTGTTCCGTCAAAATGGCAAAGCGCAATGAGGAGGGAGGTACTTTTGATGCTCACCTTGCGTAAAAATTCCAAGGAGTATGTGAGCAACATCGGATAGCCGTACCAATGCTCGAAACGAGGTTAACATATACGTCAAAGAATTGTGAGCAGTCAGACAGTGTCGCCTCATTTGCGACATCTAGGTACGTGATGCTATAAACTGCAGGCCAGTATGTAGATGCGAGACACTGATAAAATTGCATCTGCAGAAAGCACTTAACAGCAGCTTGGCTAGAATACGACTGGGGGCCAGCATAATTAAAAGCATCATCCGCTGCGAGAGTGAGAGGATTGTGACGGTGGAATTTGAGACTCGGGGGCAGGTGGTCGTACCAATTCTCGAGCTGATACGCAAGTTCAGCAGCAATAATTGGAGCATAGACTTGCTTATCATTTGAGACTGTCAGGGACGCGAAACAGCGACGCATCATGCGGCACATCGAAATCGCTGCTAGGAAATACGCTTTCGTGTCGTTTGGGGTGAGTGGGGATATGTTCGAGGGTCGAGCTTGATCAACAAAGTACCGCCTACTCTCTTGAAAGGGCTCCCAAGAGCCATGGATGCTAGGGAGAAGAATGCGGTCGTCATATTTCCAGATATTACTCTCTGGCAAATCAATGTGATAGCCTAGCTCACTAAATGAATAACTCATCAGAACACTGGACCATCTGGTGGGTGTGCGGCTGACTTAACGTTTCGATAAGAAATATAGACCAGAACGCTCTTCTTAGAAGTTCTGTGGCAGTGCTGTCATCCGCATAAAGGTGACTGCTTTAGTCAGCCAAAGGATTATTTTATGCATAGAGACAAATAATAGACGCACCATTTGAATAGCGCCTGCGTCTTGCACGAAGCCATCAAAATATAGTCGTGTGCTTGACATGGCTTTCCAATGCAGTTGTAGTATACGCCCAGAAGAACAAGGCACTGAACGCTCCTCAAGCTGAACTCGAAATGGACGTTAGGCAGCATTGTGAGAGCTTTCCCAATATAGTCGGCATCAGGTCGCGTTGCATAAGCCGTTGCAAGAGATGAACATTGCCATACTGAGCCTATGGCAGCCACAAGGAGGACAAGACAAGAGTCTGGGCAAGCACTGCAGTCCCCAACAATTTTTTCAAGGTACAAGTCGAGGAATTCTTGGTGTAAGATGGGATACCAATGCTGTACCTTGTCATAAAAGTGCCAAAAAGCGCTAGATTTGGTGTAAGTGAGTCCTTCATTTTGAGACCGACTTGGGATCCTCACCTAACTGCGTTCTCGTACTGGAAAATAAAGCCGGCTGAAACAGCTGGCGGAGTCAACATGACCAACTTAGTCCTCTCTATTCTAACCATTTGAGACGCCAGTTTGGGATCCTGTCCAAGTAAGCACATAGTCGAAGGAGTCTGGATGGTCATAAATGGAAACTCCATTCTCCAATTTCGACTGATGATAGACTCGTCCACAGGATATTGGCCAAGGGTAGACGGATTCGCGCTTGTTGAGCCGCCTGGAAGCACATAGTTGGCGTCAACACGCCGCATGGAAAGCAGACTGTAAAGATCATCAAGACGTTCTCTAATAGTTTGGATTTCTAGATCGGTCCTGTGAAATATTTAGGTATTAGTCACCTTTCTATCCGGGCTATTGATGGACACACCTTGACGGTCCTGGCGCAGTGGACGCTCTATAATTGCATACTATGCCGTGCTCGTCACAAAATGAACACGATGGCTTGCGCATATCGCATTTTGTCCTTCTAGAGCGGCACATCTCACAAGCCATGGTGGCCCGTTGTCGTGGATTGCTAACGTTATTGTTCACTGACATCTTCGGCCCTATGCTTTGGTCGCACATGAAGAGCGGTGTTGAAAGGTCGATGAGGTTGCACGCGGAAATTACGCCAAATATCGCCCAACGTCGCCAACGTTTGGAGGAGCGACTGGGCAGCGTGGTTCCAAGGATTCAGATATCATTTTTACCACATCCTTACCCATTATAGCACGTACGTACTCGACTTCCGTTTCCCGCTGCAATGCCCAAGCCCA
>LNAS01000270.1:0-229664 GCA_001630605.1 Pseudogymnoascus pannorum | reverse complement strand
TGGAGGGAGGGTGGAGGAGGGTTGATTTAGGTGGGGTCTTGGGGGAGGGAGGGAGGGTGAGGAGGGTGTTTGGGGGTGGGGAGGCGAGTTTTTTGGTTGTGGAGAGGGTGGATGGAGGACCTTAGTATTGGATCAACACAACTATTTGAGTCTGTAATGGTACAGGTAGCGAGAGACGAGACGAAAACGGAGGGCGGTGATTTAGACCTCACCTTACTTGGGTCTGCCGCCCTTTTCAACTCTCAACCAGAGAGGCCCAACAACATGGAACTAAACGAATGCAATAGATGAATTTAGGGATGTAGCTGAGCGTCTGATTATGTATAGAGACAAAGCAGTGTGTTGTTGGAATGGCCTATACACTTAACGACGAAGAAGAGAACAGAGAGGTGACAGTAAATGGTGGGTGGGTGGTGAGAATTCGAAAACGGTGACAGGATTATAACGACAGCGATAGCTTACCTGCTCTAGGCTTTGAGTCCGCAAGACCAGGGAGTTAAAGAGTGATTCTTGTGGTTGCTAATGAATTTATATAGTGTCGCTGAAACAAATCTTTGATATTCCGTCTGAGAGTGACTTCTCAGTCAGGAAGAAAGAGCACGGTTATATATATAGCTTTGGACTGCACTTTATAATCTGTGAAACGTAGAAGAGTGCATATACTAGGCTGACCATTTTCAGAACACGGGTAATATCGTCGAACTTAAGCTGAATTCTAGGCCACTGAGACATTGATCTCAATTATTTCAAGCCTCTAAGAACTTATCTATGTTCAACCGTATCTATACTGGATATCAGGATATATACACACTCCATCCCCTCACCACCCCACAATCCATCTACTCTATCCAAAAACCAACAACAAATCCCAACCATACGCCAAAAACCGCTACACTACGCCAACTCCCAAACCAATTCGCCCACCCAATGCTATCTCCCCAACCTCTCCCTCATGCCTACTCAAGCCTACCCAAACCTTAACCCCGCACTCGGATCCCACACCCCAGGTTGTGGCTGCTGCTGCTTCTTCCCATCCGCCGCAGGGGCTGGCGATCCTCCAAATCGAATCCCCATCTCTGGGTTCCACATCCCAGCTACCGGTCCCGGCGGGAGCGCGTTCTGCTGCTGTTGGGGTTGTGGCGGGGGTGCAGGGTTTCGTGTCGCTATGGGGGCGGGCATTGGTTCTGATTGCCGGGGCCGCGATGGTGTATGTGAGACGGGTTGCTGTTGTTGTTGTTGCTGCTGCTGCTGCTGCTGTGCCTGGTTTTGTAGAGTTAAGGAAGCAAGAGGTGGGAGCGAGAGGTCACTACAAATCCGTTAGCCACAGTTTCAAAAAAAAACGTGGGGTCCAAGAAAACTCACGACTCGAGCCCTGCGGCCTCCGCCCTCCTTCTATACCCGAACTCCCTCGCTTCCTCACGGAACCTACCCACAATCCGACTAAGATCATTATAAAACGTCCTCCCCATCTCCAACTTCGCCACCACATCTTTATATCCCACATATGCTCCCTCCAACTGCTGCAACGCCTTCTCTCTCTCCCCACCTCCCTCCCCGCGGCGCGCACGTACAAAATCCGCATTAGCCCGCTCAACAGCGCGAAGTAAACCAGCCTGCTCCTCCTCTTCGGCAGCAACAGCCGCAATCTCGGAATCATACCTACTCCCAAGTCGCGCATCGAAGAAAGCTTCGAAATGCGCCGTCACGATGGTAACATTCGGCCTTTCGCGCTCCAGTCTCGCAGCCTCAGCCAAGAGAGCGGGACGCACGTCGTCCCCTCTCGCAGCATCGCGAAGAGCCTCGATCCTGCGCCGCCGCCTGCTCTCGAGACGTGAAATGTCATTGAGGCAGGTACGAAGCGCCGACGCCTCAGCCTCGAGTTTTGGCGGAATCACAGCGCGGCGAGACGCTGGTACAAAGTCCGCTAGGGCGCGTTCAGGACCAGCGAGGATACGCAGGAGCGGTGCAAGGTTGCGGTAAGTGTCGCGGACCAGGTCATCGCTCGCGGCTGCGCTGGCGAGATAGCTTTCAATTTCTGCGATCTGGTTGTATAGTTTAGGTGCGGCTTCACGGGAGGGGGGGCGGTTCCAGCGGAGGGTGCCGAAGCGGGTGCGGAGAGCTGCATCTTCGGCTTCCTCAGCGAGGAGGGCATCACGACCTGAGGCGAAGGTGGCGGTGTCTGTTGCTTTGAGTTTCGCAGTGTCAGCGAAGGAGCGGTCGAGGCGAGCAATAGCGTCAGATTGGCGAAGTTCTTCGGCATGGGCTAAGAGGGCCGGGGGGATGCCGAGTGGCTTCTCGAGGGCTTGGAGGGAGCCGGGGAGAGAGAGGGCGGAGAGGGTGCTGTGGATTGTAGCGGTGAGAGCGGAGAGTGGGGCAGTGAGTTGAGTGCTGACGAGGCGGTCGCGGCGCTCTTCGTAGATGCTAGCGGCGAGGTGGACGGCAAAGGGGACGAGCTTGGCAAAAAGGGGAGGACCGAACAGGGCGTTATCTCCGAGGTGGTCGAGAGGAGATGCAACGTCAGGGGGGACTCGGGCGACGACCATGCCGGCGCGTTCGAGGGTCTTGAGCTCAGATTTTGGTGGCACGGGGTTGAGGTATATGAGGTCGTTGTCTTTCTCCGCGCGCTTGAGGTCTTCGGAGACCTTGTTCTTGAGGCCGTTCAGGTCACTCAGCACGGTCTTGTTAACGTAGCGCGCCTCCTTCAGCGCGTCATTGACGCAGAGCATGCTATCGCGTAGACGCGCTACCTCCTCGCCGTACTTGCGCTTCTCAAGACAGTCACACGCCTGCCTGTACTGCGCCGCAGCCGCAAAGTGATGATGTTTCGCAGCCATGTGGTGAATCCACTCCGAGCTTATGGCCTCGCTCTGGACGGCCCAGTCGCCCGCCGTACTGTACAGGTCGGAGACTCGCGCCGCAAGCTTCGCGATGGATGAGTCCTTGTACCCATCCATTACGGCTTTCTGCCAAAAACACTCTTGCCCCTGGGCGAGGAGTAATTCCTGCAGCGACTCTAGCGTCACGATATCCATATCCTCGACCGGCGCAGTGCGAAGCTCAGGCACGACCTTGTCCTTGATGTGTGAAATGACGCCGGCAGCGAGGCAGAAGTAATTCGCGGCAGACTTCAACCCATCGGGCGAACTAAAGTTGACAGAGACGGCTAGCTGGGAGTATAGGGCTGCGAGGTTGAAGAGGACGTTGCATAGCTCGAACTTGAGGTTATCCTGAGAAATTGGGCGCTTAGTGTTGTAGCCCAGGGCTGGGAACCATGTGAACTCGGCGCCAATCTGTAGCAAACAAGAGAATCAGTATATATTATTCCAGCCACACAGGAAATTATCCTGCTCAAAAAATACGCACATCTATAGGGAACTTTCCTCCCATCCACACGAGCTGGGCGGCATAGGCAGCTATCTTCTTGAGGCCGCTAATGTGAGGTTCGCGAACGTTGATTGTCTCACGGCGTAGACTGTCAATGACCTCAAGGTCCTGCTTGAACATATCGGGGTGTTGGTCATATTTGCCGGAGATATATTGCCTGATGGCATCGGAGAGCACGAGGCTGTGAGATTTGCGGAACGGGAGGAAGAGGATGTTGCTTTGGGTGTTATTAGTTTGTGTTTGTAAAAAACCATGAAGAAATGAGAGAGCGAGCTTCTACTTACGAGGTCATTTTAACTTGAGGCGCCCCTTTGGTGGGGTCGTGGGAGCTGTGGAATATTGAAGCCTTGAGCCAGGCTCTTTCTCTGTTTGGGTCAGTGAGGTACGAGCGAAGTGGGATGGATGTCTTAGTGCCAGGGTCAGCGATGAAGTCATAATGCCTGAGGCACACAATTCAAAAGCGGTACGTACTCTTTTGACATTATTGGTGCCTTAGGCACTAATTTTCATGGGCCAAGGGAGCTTGGGGAGATGCTTAAATCAAGAATCACATGCTCGCGATGAGGGGTATGGATAACTAAGCGAGAAGTACATGAGCATAGGTAGACAAGTACTCTTCTTCCCGCCAGACCGTGTAAAGTTACACGACGAGGAGAGTTCGAGCTTGTCTGGGATACAACTGTCGTCATCAATTGATAGATAATAATCAATTTAACGTTGAAGAGAGAGAGAGATAAGGATGAAGATGACAGCAGAGCCTCCAACAGAGGCTTTATCTTTATATGTTAATGGTTGAGCCTCACACATACATATCCATCCATCCTTACCCCTCTCTATCCATGTCTCCGGTGCTGTACTCTATACATCTCTTGTCTTTCTATACAATTCCCTAGACAGACAGTGTGGTCTCAGTCGCGACCACACTGCCCCGTACTGCTCCATACAGTACTACCCCATACTTCATTCTGCACTGCCCTCACTGTGACACTCAGTCCTCCACTGAGCTATACAGTGAGCACCTCGACTAGCTAGGTAATGAGGGGAAACGGCCCAGCGTCATCCATACCACAAAGCTACTCTATACCCATCGACAGGATCGCCGCACAGCCAAGGGCAGCCGTTGGAGTACTACCAAGGACTACCCAATACAGGTAAGTATGAGAAGCCCTCCATGCCACCATACCATACAATCCCTACTAATATGATATCCTCTTGTTATAGTACTGCACCACAATTACTACCAGCATCAAACTAAACCCGACCTAGTCAAGCAGTCGGAATAAGAACACAAAACAGTCTGGGGAAAGTCCCTTGGCGCCTCTCGACCTCTCTCGACCCTTCTCATCCCCTTCCCCCTCTTCCCCGACATCTACGTCCTTCTCCTCGTCCTGCTCCGGATACTTTTCGCTTTTGCTGCCTCATATCCACTTCCTCCGCAAACTATCCATCGAGACTACCAATAACGGAGTAGCGACACTGGGGGATACCTGTAGCGACCTCTGTTGTCTGGTGTTTACCACTTTTCGCCCCGCCTCCGACAAGGTCACTCGGTAAATCAACAACCGCCCGCCGCTACCAACATATTACTAGACTACTTACCTAAGGTGACTCCAACCCATCCCGCTGGGAACAAGAGAAAAGGCACACGACTCACTGTCTCAACTTCTTGGAGCGCCTCTATATTCTCAATCCCTACTTCTCTCCGCCGCTCATTTGTATCGTTGCTTTGGACTTACGACTCTTCCCTTCGTGGCTCCAAAGATCTCCTCGCCAATTCATTCCCCTTCAGCTTAATTGGCTACGATAAACTACCGGCCCTCAATTAGCCTCGGCACTCGCCAGCCTTTCGCCCTCCATTCGCCCTCACATCTCGCCCCAGCGGCCTCCAAGTATATTAAACTGCATTTACGTGTAAATACAAGTGACGACGTGCGCGACGGTCATTACGGAGACGTCCAGCTGAACAAAACTCATTGCGCAGTGGCCCGAGGGCCCTAAAACAAGCACCGAATATGTCGTGGAAGAAGTCGGACCGCTTGATGGAGACCATCAAGCACTACTCAGCCTTCCCGGCCACGGGCGTAAGCTTGCGCCAGATGGTACAGTTTGGAGAGAGGCCTTCTGTCGGTATGTTCTACCACCCGAAGCTAGAGCCAAACGCGCCATACTGACTCTGAATCCCTAGGTACCCTCTTCCGTGCGTCACAGTTCCTCTCGGAAGAATTACCCATAAGACTTGCGCATAGGGTGCAGGAGCTGTCCGACTTACCAGATGGGTTAAATGAGATGACTTCGATAAAGAGGGTGAAGGATTGGTATGCGCAGTCATTTGAGGTATGCAAATTTACGATAGTGTGGGGGTCTAGGTTGAGTCATATACTGACAACATGGTAGGAAATCACAGCACTTCCTAGGCCGGAACTCTCAAAAGAGGTCAAGGAGCGCCTCATGAGGCCGAATAAATTTCATAGCAAGCACTCGAAAATTATCTCGGAAACGACGTACAACCCCAGCGTGCCAAAGGGAAAGTACACGTCCGCTTACTACCCGGAAAACGGAAACGGTAACGGCAATGGGGAGGGCAAGAAAGGCTTCTCGCGCCGCTATTTCGCAACGGTGGAAGATACAGGTGACTGGCCACCCGAGCTCTTCGACTACAACAAGCGCTTCGCCGAGACGCTCAACACGATCAAGCGGCGGCATGACGGTGTTGTGACGACTGTCGCGCAGGGCATCCTCGAGTACAAGCGCAAGCGGCAACGCATGCAAATAGACCACAACATCCAAGCCTTCCTCGATCGGTTCTACATGTCGCGTATTGGGATCCGTATGCTCATCGGGCAGCACATCGCATTGACAGACCAGAACCACAACAAGGACCCCAACTACGTGGGTATCATCTGCACCAAAACCAATGTGCGCGATCTAGCGCAGGAGGCCATTGAGAATGCACGCTTTGTATGTGAGGACTTCTATGGTCTCTTCGACGCACCCAAGGTCCAACTTGTATGCCCGCCCGACTTGAACTTCATGTACGTGCCAGGGCATTTGTCGCATATGCTCTTTGAGACGCTAAAGAACTCGCTCCGTGCAGTCGTTGAGACGCACGGACAGGATAAGGAGGAGTTCCCTGTCACGAAAGTGGTAGTTGCGGAGGGTAAAGAAGATATTACTATTAAGATCTCCGACGAGGGCGGTGGAATTCCTCGGAGCGCTATCCCGCTTGTGTGGACATATATGTACACCACCGTTGACTCAACGCCAAGTCTCGACCCAGACTTCGATAAGAGTGATTTCAAGGCCCCAATGGCCGGGTTCGGGTATGGACTACCGATATCGAGGTTGTACGCGAGGTATTTCGGAGGGGATCTTAAGTTGATCAGTATGGAGGGGTAAGTTCTTCCTTCCCATCCACCTAATAAACACAACACTAACAATTCATCTAGCTACGGCACAGATGTCTACCTCCATCTCAACCGACTGTCTTCCTCCTCCGAACCTCTCCAGTGACAACCAACCCCCCCCCTCGAGACCGGCGGCCCCTCCCGCTCCCGCCACAGCACCTCGCGCAACCTAACCCTCGACATGCGCTACAAGCAGATGCACCTCAAGAACCCCCGCGCGCGCCGCGAAGTGACGACCCGCAAACAGGTCGGCGACGCAGAGAGCATGGTGAACGAGGGCGAGTCCTCGGCGGGGCGGAGCGGTTTTTTTGGACGGGGGGGGGAGGTGTGAGAGAAGCGGTGAGCGGGAAATGGGGGGGGATACTGGCAGCGTGTGCTTGTTTTTGTAGTCCCCTTGTTATCCTGCTGCCGCTGCTGGAGTTGGTGGCGTGATGCGGTCAGCCTGTGAGGCTGACGCATCCGTTCCTCTCCCCCCTGAGAAAAAAAAACTACTGGTGAGGGTGAAGTACGGCGAGGGGGGGCTGTGTGTATTGGCACATAAATGAAACGAATCTTGAAATGGAGAGAAGAAAAAAACAATACAAAAATCTTCAATTTTAAAGCGGTCTACTAGGGATTGGGGGATTGGTGGTACATGCATTATAGGAGGAAGGCGAAGTGGATAGAAGGTGCATATTTGCCAGAAAGGGGCACAATAAGGAGGAGGGAATTTCTTTGGGCGGACTTTCGTTTTGGCACATTCATTGGGGGTATGGTGGGGTGGGGGTGGGTGTACGGCGCGTCAGGGCAGGTAACGGGGAATAGGAGGGGAGGGTTGTAACATATACGCGGGATCTCGTACGCCTGCGCCGTGGGTTTCTTTTGCATAGCATGGGTTTCTGGGAAGGGCGAAACCAGACGAGATAGTAGATGGAGGGGTTCCTTTGCACCCCCGTTGGGAAGATATGTTGGGGAGTAGAGAAATAAATATCATGATTGTTTGAACATTTTGGATTTGCGGAGTGCACGTTGAATTATTTGCGACGTGAATGAGGCGGTGGTGGGTGGAGAGTGAGCGGATTAACGAATGAATGAATATTTGCTTGCTTATATCTCGCCCATCGGGCATACCCACACACTAGTAGTACCTTACAAACGCCTCTGTCCTCAAATATATACACTTCTCCCCGCTTCTACACACTTACGCTTTATAAAGCGTATCTAAAAACCCACTCGCCAACTCTACCACAACGCTCTTATTCGGCAAGCTGCCCGCAACTCCATAAAGCGCCGCGCTATCCCCCCTCGCTTCCCCCTTCTTCCGTCCATTCACACCCCTCTCACGCTCCTTCTCGCGCTCCGCCTCCACCACCGCCTCAAGGTCAGTCACAAACTTCTGCCATACCTTTGCTACGGGTAGCGTGACGGCCATGTGTACAGCGGGCGGGTTCTGGAGGGCGTTCAAGTGCCATCCCTTTCCGGACATGCCGTCGGCGATGTCGTAGATATCGAGGGTTGTGCTGCGCACTGCGATGACGCTGACGAGGGGCTCGCCTACTATCTGGAGGTCACTAGACAGACCTGGGTTCGTGCGGACAGCATCCGCGATGGAGCGCGCGGCGCCGACGATTTCGTGTGCGGAAGCGATGTAGCCCGCCTCACCGACACGCATCAGACTAGCCCAGCATCCTGCAATCAGGGCGCCGGGGCGAGATCCCGCCATGTTAGGGGAGGCGTAGACGCCACCAGACCAGTCTGGCGCAATGAAGTACTGGTACGTGCGGAATTTCGCAGAGCGGTAGAGGACGGTGCTGTTTCCCTTTGGCGCAAAGCCGTACTTGTGTGTGTCGCAGGAGATGGAGGTAACGCCGCGGAGGCGGAAGTCGAAGAGTGGTGCGGGGAAGCCAGCGGCGCCGAGGAAGGGGACGAGGAAGGAACCGAGGCAGCAGTCGACGTGGAGGGGGATGCGGCGCGCGAGGGCGAGCTTGGAGAGCGCGGAGATGTCGTCGATGATGCCGTGGGGGAAGTTGGGGGCGGAGCCGACGAGGAGGATCGTGTTGCCGTTGATAAGGCGCGAGACGGCGGGGATGGAGACTTGGTAAGAGGGCGCGGGACAGGCGACGAGGTGGACCTTGATCCCAAAGTAGTGGCCGGCTTTGTGGAACGCGGTGTGACCAGTGTCGGGAAGGATCCTGGGAGGGGGGTTAGTAGGTGAGTTTGGAGGCGGACGATAGGGTGTCTTACATCTCGGGCTCCGTGACACCACGCTCAACGTAGGCCTTTTGTCTGGCACTGAGGCAGGCCATCAGGATTGACTCTGTACCGCCGCTCGTGGTGGCGCCTGCTGCTCCAGGCGGCGCATTGAAGATCCCAAGGACCATCGCGACGATCTCGGCCTCCATCTTTCGGACACCAGGGAATACATCCGGATGGATGGGGTTAGCGACGGTGAACTTGCCAAAGGCCTCCGTCTGCAGCTTCATCAGCTCATCGCCGCCGTGGTACACAGCACCAGACACGTATCCGTCTTCCCACTTGGTATGGTCCATGTTGGCGAGGGTCTCCAGCTCCTTCTGCACGGTCTCATCGGACCAGCCCTCCTTAGGTAGGGTTAAGTGTCTAGTTATATCCGGACCGGTTTGTATAAGTTTCGACTGTAGTTTCGTGATCGCCTCATTGACTTGCTTCTGCACCTGTGTGCGCACACCTGGCGCCCTCAGGAAGAGGCCATAGAGCGTCCGGCGGATCGAAACATAGCCGTCGATAGTCGAACCAGCAAAGCCCCTGCCCTTCAGCTTCAGAAACGCCTTCTTCGTCCACCTCCACAGGAAGAGGAAGAATATGATATTGCGCAGCCTAAATTAAAGCGTCAGTTCCCGAATCGCAGCTTCGATCGAGTTATCACCGAGGTACTTACAAGTCGATGTTCAGGGAGAGCAGCTGGGTACCCGAGCCGCCGGTCCTGGCGGCAATCGTGTTGCGCAGGCTAATGGGCATCCTCGAAGTCCCCGGCATGGTGATATCTCAAACAATTGAGGCTTCTCAGTTCCTTGATGGAAGATGTGACGTCGAGAGATGCTGGCGGCGGTGATGCTGCGACCTCCACTTTCTTGTCGGAGCTCGGCTTGGATGGAAGTGGGGAATATGGGAATCACATGCCACTACGTCTATTTGGGGAAGGACAGGTGAGTGGACAGGTGCTCATGGCAGTTTCCTATTGGGTGTTAGCTAACATTGGATGGTGGAAACGGAGTAACTTACTTCCGTATTTATATTTCCAAAGCTTCACCAGCTACATTATATACCCGTAAGATCAGCGCTGTTAAATAGATGATCTTATATATTCGAGAATGTAGGCAATTATCCCTACCATCTCTCAGTCACACTAATGGCACAAAATAAGTTAAGCGCCTCGCAAAAGAGACCAGCATTATATATACCCCTACCCTACAACGTATCGATGACTTGACTCCAACAGCCCCGTCCTACTCCCACAAGAATGCGGTTAATGATATACAAGAAATTTGAAATGATAGCGCCCCTATGGCACAGTCCCCCTATAGACAGACTGCTTCGCGATGTGGCCCCAGTATGAAATACATGGACATGGAATGCTTCAATGATGTCTTCAACGCCCCATAACGCCCTCCGTACTCAATCATCGCTCATTAGAGTCTCTTAGACTCAGTCGTATGCTCCGGTCGCTCTTGATTACGGCCGACCTGCGGCTTCAGGCCGCCGTCGCTACGAACTGAAAGCCTGTCTCCACTGTGTGGAAAAGGGCTTTGCCTCTTCCTCGCATTTCGGCTGACCAGTAGTATCGCAACCTGAAAAATTGACGACGAAATCTCCTTCCTTGTATACTTCTGCCTTTCCCTTCCCGTTTGAGGGTTCTCTGCTGTACGAATTGAGAATGTGCTGCGGGACTATGCCGAGCCTGGACAGGATAGTTGGGTGCCATTGCACGATGTGTTCCTGAGATTAATTAGCCTCAGTTTTGCTTTACTCTCCAGCAAAACATACCAATGCGTGTCTTTCTGCCTTTTGGAAATTGTAGGAGCGGTAAAGCGGATCAAACCACGTATCGAGAAGGTACTTTGACCAGTCGCCGTTGCGAACAATAAAGCTCCCTGGCGCCAAACCTTCCTTATCTTGCGCGATAGAGAAATGGATTTGTTGCCCCTTTAGGTGTTTAAACGTCTTGATGACACTGTCTGGCGGCACGATTGGCTGGTCTTTGATCATGAGGGTGTCCATTCGTTTCGGGTTCATAATATGTGTTTCGATCTTGAGGTTCGGGTTCATTATGAAAGCATTCTGGTCAAGAAACCAGTAGTACTCCGTGTATGGGAAATTCGTGAGGGCGTGGCGCATTGCGGGGAGTTTCGCCCATGATGCAGGTGAATCGCCAATCGGGTAGTCTTGCACAGTTGGGAAAAAAGTTGCATATCCTAGAGGTAGTCAGCCACTCATCCCCATATTGTCCACACTTGTGAGTATTACCATGCTTTTTTGCGTATTGTTCACGATTTTCCTTGATATCAGCAATATATTGCTTGCTCTGCGACCCTGGGTCTATAACCGTGATGATCACGACCGGGGGAGTTCCAGGGGGGGCACCACCTCCAAAGCCTAAAATCTTCGCAATGAGAAACAGTAGAGTGCCAATCCCTAAAGCACACAGCACCAAGAATTGTACCCGACTCCGTCGGAATAGCGGCGCTTTTGATGCGCGGGCGGTGAACATTGTCGAATGCGCTGAGGGTTTCCTTGGGGGTAAAGCAAAGTGCATGGTATCGCTAGGAACTGCTTATAATGTCTTCGGACACTAGACAACGAGGAAAGCGCGACCGAAACGAGTGGCAGTCGTGCTCTCCCAGAGTGAGAATTGGTTAGTGTCCAAGAGAGAGCGTTGTCGCCAGCTGATGTGCTATGCGCTTGCTCTGAGTAGTCCGGATACGGCTAAATGTGGCTTCCCCCTGTGGTGATGCTGACCGAGCAGACAGCTACCTCTCTGTTCAGACACTATGCAGCAATGATGCCGCACGTATTGGGGGTGTCAAAGAGTTGGTTTAGAGCAAGAGTGGTTGAGGATAGAGTATAATTAGGAGTGTGTGAAGCCTTAATTAAATTGGAGATTTGGACGTTTTGGAGGAAAGTCACAACAGCACACGTTGGTTACTCCGGCTGACGGAATTTGAAGGAGTAAGCTTGCGATTCTTGGCCAGATTGGGATGGCTTCGGTTCGGAGTACGAAGTACGAAGGGAGTAAAAGATAAGAGTGAGCATAAAACCCACAACAAACTATTCATCGCACCACTTTACTCTCAAACTCTATCTGAACGTTCACAGAACATCAAATGTGCATAGTATGGATATATTGCTACGCAAAGTCTTCCCAAAACCTCAATATCAAAGCCTAGACATGTCACGAGATCTACTGTGGGAGTACCGTTCTCTGCTGCACGCAGCCATGCACAAAATGCGACGGCCGGCTTGAGTCAAAACCTTGGCTTCGAGACACCTTGTCTTCCAGTCAAACCCTGAACATCTGAGTCTCAGCCGGACAAAAGGATAGCTTCCTTCCTATCCATTGTTTTCCCAGACAATGGTTTGACCTGGAGTAACAAGGACTTCGCGATGGTATGGTCGTGCCCAGAGATACCAGTACGTAGTAAGTCCCATGAAGAAAACCCTACCTTCATCTTTTCCAGCTTCATCTATATCCTTATTGGCGATGTTACCAAACACGATGGGGGACAAAACCCGCTCCGTTTCCACCTTTCCTCTTCAGCCTTGTCCTAAAAGCCACTTTTCGCGGGGAGTCGGCCAACCAACGTCACTCATAAAACGTCCAGGCCATCTTTTTACGTCATGAGTATATACAGTACTTCCACGAGATGATCTGTTTCCTTTTAACTTGAGTCTCCATTTCTTTCACTTATTTTTATTTCTCTCCTAGCAATTCTCTACCCCTCTTCTCCTACGCCCTCCAAAATGGCGTCTGTGATCCAACTGGAGAGTGATGTCAATAATCACGCGTGGGGGAAGAAGGGGCAGTCATCCCTAGCCGCTCGATATGCCGACGCTACACCGGGCAAAGAGTTCAAGGTAGAGTCGGGGAAAGACTACTCTGAGATGTGGATAGGCACAAATCCAAACAATGCCTCACACATCCTGTCAACCGGACAGAAGCTCCAAGAATGGATCGATGGGAACAAAGAGAAGCTACTTGGTCCGGCCGTTATGGAGAAATACGGCTCTGACCTGCCATTCCTACCCAAGGTTATCTCAATTTCGAATGAGCTCCCTCTCCAGATCCACCCGGATAAGGAGCTCGCGACCAAGTTGCACAAGCATAACCCTTCGAAATTCGGAGACCCAAATCACAAGCCCGAGCTAACGGTGGCACTCACTGACTTCGAGGCCTTCGTTGGCTTCAAGCACGTTGATGACATTGAGGCTCTCTTTGGCGACATACCCTTTCTCAGGGACCGATTCACGACCCAGCCGAAAACACCCTTCACCAGCTCAACCCTTGTTAAAAAAATCGTCCACAAACTACTCTCTCTCTCGGATGAAGAAGTTGCCGAAGTATACTCCGCGCTCCGCGAAACCCCAAGGTCCCAATATGGTGACCAAAGCTACATCCTAATGCTCCTACCCCGCATCTCCAACCAGGACGGCACCACCGACCCTGGATGCCTCGTCTCGCTCCTTACCATGAACTTCCTCACCCTGAAGAAGGGCGAGGCACTCTATATACCCGCAGACGGCATCCACGCCTTTCTCTCCGGCGACATCATTGAGTGCATGGCGCCCTCGGACGACGTGATCAACTGCGGTATCTGCCCAACCGCAAACCCCGAATCGATCAACCTTTTTACATCAGCCCTGACGTTTGACTACAAGGATCCGCAGTCGATGGTGATGAAGCCAAAGTTGAGCACGAAGGGGCTAAAGGGGCATACGAGGGTTTATGCACCAGAGGGAAGCGAGTTTGACATGCTAGTTACGGAATTAAAGGGTGGGGAGGAGGAGCATATTGCAGGCTTACAGGGCCCTGGTATTGTGGTTGTGACGAAGGGTGGCGGGAAATTACTTGCTAAAGGCCAGGAGTTGGAGTTAAAGGAGGGATATGCATTTTTTGTTGGGTATGATACCGATCTTAGGCTGACCGCGGATGAGGGCGTGGGGCTGGATATTCACATTTCGTACTGCGAGGCGTAATTGGGAGGTGGCAAGGGTTAATCATTGCCACCGGAAAGGGATATTTATGAAGTTATGAATGGGGGTGCGGATTGTCAAATGAGGATTGCTTCATTATTTACATATTGATCATCTAAATACATTGAGCTATAGCCATAGACCGTGTCCGGTTCGGTGTCCAGTATCATCTCCACATCTTCTTCCAGTTCTTCCTCCACCATGCGCGAGCTCCAAAATTCGCGCTCGTGTAACATATGCTCGCCTCCGTCGTCCCGTTCAATCTCCCCAGTTGAAAATATGCTGCCCTCTTCCCCAACTTCTCCAGTGGTATCTCCGTGCACTTCCCCTTCCCCTGTAAGCATGATAGAGTCTCCCCCTCCACTCCCAGAAAGCATGCTGTAACTTCCTCCGTCTCCCCTGCTCCGCTGAATCTCAAGGTCAAAGAGCATATCCATCTCCCCATCTGACAACAACTCCTCGCCAAAAAAATCCTCAAATCCCTCATCCATATCAACAACCTCGTCTGATCCATTTCCCAAATCCACATGCAGCGGCCCACTATTCCCAAAACCCTGACCACGCGGCCCGCTTATCGCTTCTTGCTCCCCACTTTCCTCAATAACACTGGGTCGAAGACGACGGCTTGCAATTGGTTTATAGAGGGCGGTCTGCATCATTCGGAACATGTGGGCTTGGATTGTTTGGTTCAGCCGGGGCGGACGGGGTTCGGTAGGCCTCGCCGGGGATTTTTCATGGATTGCGTACAGTTTGTTTTGGAGGCTTGGGAGTTGACTGGTCTTGGAAAGAGAAAAGAGGATGGCTGAAATGGTGTTTACAAAGGTAGAACGTTCGGTCATATCCTGGGATTAAAGTGTCAGTCTCATCAATCCGGTGGGTTGCAAACAGACTTACATTTTTGAAACCTGGGCTCCATATCATAGGCATAATGCTCGATAGTGGGCGCTTGGGTCGAGGTTTGCGGATCTTGATGTTGGGCGTAGATTTTGTCTGCCGGCCACCTAGCAATGTTCTGAGGGCTACATCAGTCAATTGTTTTGCTACTGCCGGCTTCAACGAGGGTTCGGTATCGAGGCCGCTCGAGGAGTGAGGTTCTGTGGAATCAAGCATGTTTGTGTCCTGCTGGCTATTGAAAGCTACAGATGGTTCGGGAGTCGGTAGAGGAATGCTGTTGTGATGAGTTTGGTATAGCAACATGTCATCGAATTCGTGAGCAGCGTGCCCGTGCTTGACAACATTATTATCCCCCAATAGCATCTCCTCTGATAGAGAGCTAGTATCACATGAAAAATCATGGCGGGACGTCGAAGAATCAAAAGCTTCCAAGTCCATGATATCGTTAAACGGGTCTGGATCGCTCTCGTACACGTCCTCGAAAAGCATGTCATCTTCCGTTTCAACTCCCTTTGTAAGTATTGGTAATGGTGTATCATGTATGGGCTCAAAGGTAAAAGATAACTTGATTCCTAGGAGCCTAATATTTGGAACGTATTCCGGAATATGTAGATCGGCAGCGGGAGGTATTTCTGCATCCAGGCATTCATTTAAGTACAGGTTTGGCAAAGTGTCATGTATTTCGATAGAAAATTCCGGTCCCACGCCAGGGCAGCTTGGATCGGGAGATTTGAGAAAAGAAGAAACTGGGAGTTGTGCCCACCACTATGCTAGCCTTCAGCGAAAGGAAAACAAACATGAGAGTCGTGATGCATGCTAAACTCACGGGTGCTCCAAGAACAAATCGCCCTAGCTCTTCGATTAGAACTTTCTCATCAGTTCCATTTAATAGCAAGTTCTCGAATGAGAACTCGAAACCAAGTTTGCAGTTTGGCCCTCGGGTGGTACAGATCTTCCCACTCTCCATCAAGTCTAAGAGATCATGGGGACGCACCCGCCGAAACTGTCCATCCTGAGGCCGGAGTTTGGCTGAGGAAGTCAGGAGAAGCCTTACCCTTTCTGCTGAACATGATAGCTTAAGACTCTCAAATCTTAAAGAAACGTCTGGCATATCGACAGCTCCTCATTTTGACCCCTCGTTCAAGGATGGGCATGTATCACGCCTGATAAGAGAAGCGAGGGAAGTTTAGAACAAGTCAGACATCGAGAAGCAAGGGACAATATGCACAGTATAAAAGCAGGTCAGACGTAATCAACAGGTTATATATAAAATGTCACTCGCGTACAAGAACATCACTCGAGCATTTAGAGATCTTGGACGACAGTTGTGGGTGGTCATCTATTTGCCGTCAGTCACCGCTGACATTTATAGCCTAACGTTGGATCTACGCCAAATATGTGGGTCTATATTCTGGGGAGTTTCTGGCGCGGCGCAGTAATCGGAGTCATTTCATTTCATTTCTACCCGGAAGGTACGGAACTTGCATCAGGGCCGCTTCTGGAGTCGTCTAGAGCTCATATATCCCTAGATACCAGGGATATTTGCCGCGGGGCCTCATTAATATATTCCTTGCGCTTCAGCGTCCGACATTCCATCATGGCCCTCAGCAACTTCGGATCCCTCATACTCAACCTCCTTATCTTCATCACCACATTGGTGAACTTCAGCTATGCTCTCACGGCTCTTGAACCACTCGTTCTACTCGCGTTGTATGCAGTCACAAGGATATATATGATTCCTCCGGAAGATGGGATTATTTCGATGTGTGGCTTGGGCTACCTCTTCGAAGTGTCATGAAAGTACGATATCGAGATCTAAGAATGGGTAGATTTCAAGAAGCGGACATCGCATACCAATTTGCACATGGTCCTACAATATGCTTCTGAGCAGCGACAATCCTCCCTGCGATCAGGTTCCACGAACAAGAAACCAACCACCAGATGCTCAATCAAGCGGAGAGCCGGGAACAACGACGAAAGAGTAGAGACGGACATGATTATTAGTTACAGCATGAGCACTTGACACCAATGTCGAGTGACCCATATCTGACTATTCACAGTCCTGTCACCAATAAAGCAACACTGCGTTTCCAGAGCACATCGCTTGAGCGCGAGGAAATGCAAGTGGACTTTACGTCATATACTCCTTCAGAAGAGACCCAATGCAACATATACGAAATGCGATATGCCGCGCAGCATGATCAGTCCGAGTTGGTATAGACGAATAATGGGGAAGCTGAGGGGAATATATGGGCACCTCGGATGGATATAGGGCATTTGTACTCGAGTTGGGCTGGTCGAATTATTGTCAACAGCTAGATAAGGAAGCTTTACCATCAATGAACCGTTAGCCTGAGCTTGGTTCTTCCCTCGCTATCCGTACACTATAGAATAATGTCTACTCAAAATTGCAATTGCACTATTTGCCATCATACTCGAGATGTCTCACTTCTTCATCATCAAACCGGAACCTTGGGGTTTTGGCCTCGGCTCCACAATTATGGCGTCTTAGTCTCGGCGATAAGTGCCCGCTCCTGGACTGGGTAGGTACGAGTGTTCTACGACATTAAGTGCTTTCGAAGCTTTTTAAATGACAAGACCAACCGTATATTCAAAATGTCTGGCACAACTCTCTCCAACGCTTTCCCAGGATCCGATAATGCCACGGCGGTAATCATCCCAGGGCCCACGCCCCTCACGGTGTCTTATGGGGAACTTACTAGCCTCATTTCGTCGTTCCAATCCAAACTCGCTCAGTTAGGGATTACTCCTCAGTCTGCGGTCTCAATTGCCCTCCCGAATACCATCGAATTCATTGTTTCGTTTCTTGCTAGTTCATGGCAGCGTGCCATCGCGGCTCCACTCAACTCTGCGTACAAGCAGGAGGAGTTTGAGTTCTACATCGATGACCTGAAGTCTGCCCTGGCACTGGTGCCAAAGGGCGAGTTCGCAAAGGATGGGCCAGCCGTGAGAGCGGCGAGAAAATACCAGGCTGCGATTGCTGAGTGTTACTGGGATGGGAACAAACGGGAAGTGGTGCTGGAAGTAAAAGACCAGGGAAAGTTGAAGGGCAAAGGCGGACAAAAGGTCGAGAAGGCACAACCAGACGACGTTGCATTGGTGCTACACACCAGCGGGACCACTGGACGACCGAAAGCTGTATGTCGTTGTGCAACATAGGGTATGGACGTGACTGACTGACATGGCTCAGGTACCCTTGACACACAGGAATTTGACAAGGACAATGAGTACGCAAGACCACTAATAATAGGTCATCAGTTGCTAACGACTGGCAGAGAACATTCAAGCAACCTATCAGTTGAGCCCTGCTGACCGAACCATGCTCGTCATGCCTCTTTTCCACGTCCACGGCCTCCTTGCCGGGTTCCTCGCCCCTCTTCTTTCGGGAGGCTCTGTCGTTGTCCCTCTCAAGTTCAGTGCCACTACCTTCTGGGAAGACTTTATCACGCACAAGGCCAACTGGTACACTGCTGTGCCCACCATCCACCAGATCCTTCTTAGAAACCCGCCTCCATCCACCAAACCCAACATTCGATTCATCCGCTCCTGCTCATCGCCTCTCTCGCCAACAACATTCCACCAGCTTGAGGAGCAGTACAATGCCCCCGTCCTGGAGGCATATGCCATGACCGAAGCCGCACATCAGATGACATCCAACCCCCTCCCACCTGGAAAGCGTCAACCTGGCAGTGTCGGTATCGGCCAAGGTGTCGAGGTCAGAATCCTCGACCAAGATGGCAAGGAGGTTCCCCAGGGCGCCGAGGCCGAGATCTGCATCCGCGGCGAGAACGTGACGAAGGGTTATCTGAACAACCCTGCTGCCAACGAGAGCAGCTTCACCAAGGATGGCTTCTTCCGCACCGGCGACCAAGGAAAGCAGGATAAGGATGGATATGTATTTATTACCGGCCGTATCAAGGAACTCATCAACAAGGGCGGTGAGAAGATCAGCCCTATCGAGTTGGACAATGTGTTAGCTCGCCACCCAGCTGTGAGCGAAGCTGTCAGCTTTGCCATTCCTGATGAGTTATATGGCCAAGATATCGGCGTGGCGATCGTTCTTAAGCAGGGACAGAAGCTCAGGGAAGATGATCTGAGGGTGTGGGTCAGCGAGAAGCTGGCGAAGTTCAAGATACCCAAGAAAGTGTACTTTACGGGAGTGATGCCGAAAACGGCTACTGGCAAGATCCAGAGGAGAATTGTGGCAGACGAGATGCTGAAGAGCGAGAAGCCAAAGTCGAAGCTATAGAGAGCTGGTGTGTGTATATGGCCAGGTGGACCAGATTTAGATATCATTGCGAGTGTATTGCACGCTGCCAAGAATTTATTACGAGTTGTATATCTACCCTAAGGACTCTATTTTCTGTTAGCAAGAGGCGTCCATAAAAGTCCAGTGATCCAACGAATGTCAATGCTTCTTGGCTACTGGCGAATAAATACCCGGCGAGATTGACGTTCAATCATTTTTTCAGTTCCCAGTTCCCAGTTCCTAGTTCCCAGCTCCCAGCTCTAGACATTTCTACGTGCGGCGTTCTCGCACGTAAAGAATTCACTAAGAACTACTCGAGACGTATTTAGGGATAAAGCCCAGCCTCTCTTGCAACCTTTTCAGTTACTCGGCTCATTCCGGGCGATTAGCCTCTGATCCTATAATTCGCATCGGGCCGGCAACTTTTGCCTAGGAAGCACAAAACAAGCCTTTTCGACTCTTTCTCCTCTTCTAAGTGCGACTCCTATTGCTAACCAAAGACGGCATTATAAATATAAAGCTGGGCGTTTTGTATCTAGGGCAATGTACGAAAGTCGGATGGGCGCAATTCAACACGGCAATATGGCTAAAAGCGATGCCCTGTAATCTTTAACCGGATTTCAGATATATTGACAACGCCAGACGAAGGGACACTGAAAAACGTGATTTTGGATCATCTGCTCATGTTTGTATATTAAAAACTTTTCTGATAGGGCATCTCGCCCTATAGAAGTGCCGGTATGACTTTTAGTATTTCTCGGCTTTCTTGCCCTTTATGCGACACTGGGATAACAACACCATCTATAGATGGAACTGGAAGTCAGTATGGTACACTATGTGGCAGAAAGTAAATGCACAACTTATGTACCCTCACCACGCATTTTAAGGCTGTTTTCTCCTGTTTACTATGGTGTTTCGCTTGTACCATGTGCATTTACTTGTTGCCACATAATGTAGATCATAAGAATTTATATTGGAAATTAATGCAGCTCGTCATCCATTCCATCTGTATGCTTCCCGTATTCCCGGCGTTGATCCCATGCCAAATAGGCACATTGCGGTACGGTATAAAAGTAGGTTGATCTCCCATCTTTTTGGAATGATGTTCAGTTCCCCAACATTCTTATTTCATACCCAGTGATCCACAATGAAGTCGGTTGCTCTTCTCGCCCTTGCTGGTGCAGCTTCTGCGCATTACACCTTCCCCGCTCTCATATCCGGAGGGACGACATCTGCCGATTGGGAATATGTACGTGACTGGACCGGTTCATACACATACAACCCCGTCCAAGACGTAACCTCCCTCGACATTCGTTGCAATGTAGACGGCTCAACAGGAACCGCCAGCACTTTGTCTGTTGCCGCGGGTTCTGAGATCGGTTTTGTTGCCAGCCCCAACATCTACCACCCTGGCCCAGTACTGGCATACTTAGCAAAGGTGCCATCAGGAGAAACCGCTGCGACCTGGGACGGAAGCGGTGACGTTTGGTTCAAGATATACGAGGATGGACCATCCGGGCTTGGTACCCAGCTCGTCTGGCCCTCAAACTGTAAGTGAATCAGTCATTTTATCAGTGACCGTGCTTGTTCATTTTGCTAATAGTTCCTCTGAATAGCGGCTTCGAGTGTGAGCTTTACCATCCCGGCTGCCACGCCTGATGGAGATTACCTGCTGCGTGTGGAGCACATTGGCCTCCATGTTGCCCAAAGTTCTGGAGCTGCACAATTCTACCTCTCGTGTGCTCAGGTCACCGTAACCGGCGGCGGAAGTGGAACACCAGGTCCACTGGTTGCATTCCCTGGAGCGTACTCCGCATCAGACCCAGGAATCCTCATCAACATCAACTACCCTGTTGTAAGTCTCTATTTCTTGCGATGAAGGGGTGTGAACTGACAATTATGTAGCCAACAAGCTATACTCCACCAGGACCAGCCGTGTGGTCGGGTTGATTCAGAGGAGGTTGATAGGCAAAGAATAATTGTATATACTTGGATAAACTAGAACATAAATTGAACAGCACTATATAAGCTTGCGTTATTTCTAGCCATTTATGCACGAGATCCTTGCTCCAATTAAACGGAGGAGACTATGGAGCGAAGAAAGCTATTTTCTAAGACTGAATCAGAACGATTTTACCAGCATGGTGAGGGATCCTTGGAAAAAGATAGAATGAGGCAAATGATTGAACAGACCATATCTCAGACATGACGACTCAGACCCGAATTTCATAGGTATTTGGAATCTGACAACACAGCGTCTATTATGGAATAATAAACGGACGATATAGAGACATATCCACATCTCAAAAACTTCCATAGAACTCGAAAATCGCATGGATTTCCCACCTGACTTGAAAATAACATCGAGGCTTGCGGTGTACACAGCATAACTGCACAACAGAGTAGCTGTATGTCAGATGCTGCACAACTTAATTAATCATGATCCAACACAATATGTAATAATAGCGACGCAGGTCTCTGTCAGACTAGCCAATCAGTAAGAATTCGTCAGCATCAGTCCATGTTGGAGCGTTGATACGAGCCAGGAATATGCATCAGAGATGTTATTACTTGTCGATCAATCTTCACAGACGGGCACACGTTACAGAGGCAGTGGGTCAGTCTGTGCTTTCGAATACGCGAGGCGATCTTTGTGTGTTAGAAAAGCAAAGATCATTGCTTCATTTGTTACGGTGTTGGTAGTGGGGCAAGGTTGGTCTTATTCCTTCACCCAGGCTTGGCTATGCACTGCGGACGCGCTGTTGGATATGAAGAATCCTCCACTCGCAAGTGTCGAACACTTTGATTATACGGGCGTCTTTGGGCTTATATGCTTCAAACCAACAAGACAACGGGCGACGCATACTTAACCCCCAATCTATCGGGTATGCACAAGTGCTAGCCGTGTATAAGAGTTATTGAAATTCCAATTACGTCTTCCTTTGATAACACCATTCTTGAGAAAAATAGAGCTTCGTCAACTTTACAGCCACCAACCTAAATAAATCCTGCCAACCAAAACAAATATGCGTTCCGCCATTCTCATCGTCTCTGCCCTGTTCTCTCTAGCAACTGCTGCTGCAATCGGTAAGTAGCATACCATGTATAACGCATATTTACAAGCTAGGCGGCATCCGACTGACTACCCACATAGACTTTGACGTCCTGACAAAACACGCCAACGCCGGCAGAGCAGAGTGCTACTGGAGCGGAACCGCTCCAATTTGCAAACCTTCCTGCAAAAGCGGGTATCAGGCATGTCAGGAGGATTTTTGCGGCAACGGAGTGTGTTGCGGAACAGGGAGGAAGATTAAGTGCTGCCTGGGTGGCTGTCTCTAGTCGGGCTCTCGATACGAGACTCACGGGAGAGTGAAAAAAATATAGTCGGCGTAGTATTATCGTCATATATAGTCACAATTAAACAATCCGTGATCTGCTCTACTGTTATAGCCATTATATGCTATGAATGCGCCCAGAGCCCAACTTAAGGCGGGGTAAGTTCCAATCTCCAACCTGAAACAGTAACTGGCTAAGGACCAAAGATCGGTATCACACACGCTGGGAACTGAGAAGCCCACGTGCGCTAATGGGTCGTGGCTGGTCGGGCCGTACCGCTCAGTCCCCCTAGACGCCAAAAATATCCCAGAAGAACAGGAGGGGTAAGAAGGTGGGGAGGTTACAACAGCGAATTGCTTCTCCACAGGGGATGTCATAATTTATCCACTTCGAGGTTTATGCTTCAAAGCCAACAGTGCACATTTTATGATATACTCATACCACGTAGGAGTGTTTAGGAGAATCATGTAAAGGTAACAATCAATACCTATAATTAAAGATAATATAACTTCCATACTCAATAATTAAAACTTCAATAGTCACAGAATGAAAAACCCATATTAAGTTTTAAGAAACAGGGAATATTTACCACTGATATGAAAAATATAAGGAACACCAGCGTGTTTAGCGCACTCCAACGCCCTTGACGCCTATCATTCAAGATCCCACCCAAAGGCGTTTTAGGTGACGGAAATGGAAAGAAAGGTAAAGGGATGCCTAAACCTCGTTAATTCTTAGAATTTACTTAGAGAAACAGCGCGCAATACTGCGTAAGGCTATAGGGATAGCTTGGTCGCTCTTAAATATCGGCTTTACTTAGCGCACCCGTCTGAACAACAAGCACTCAATTTCCTAGTGTTTCTGTAAGCTACTTATGTCACGGCGGCCTTTCATGGTCGTTGGAACTCGAATCAGGCTCACCAGTTACCATGCCGTATTTGCTAGCGCTTCTATTCCTCCTTCTTCTGATTCTCGAAAGGCAATCCTGCCTCTTCTCTCACAGCACCATAAATAGCCGCTATATCCCCCTTCTCCCCCGTATTTTCCTTCACCTTCACCAAATGCCTATCCGCCGTCTCCACATTCTCCAACCGAGTCCCCGCTGCTTTCGCCAGATCCATCGCATGCCTTGCATCTTTCCTCGCCAAATCAACGGCAAACAGCGGCTCCTCACGCGTGTAGTATACGCCAGTCATCATGCGTTTGGAGTAGTCTGTATAAGGGCCTGGAAAGATAGCCTCAATGAATTTATGTAGCATCTCGGACCCCAGCCCCGATTTCTCAGCCAACACGTGACCCTCCGACAGTTGTTCAACCATGTTGACAATGAAGGTATTCCCAATGATCTTGAGCGTCGATGCCGCCTCGTAGGGCTTATCGGAGAGGTCAATGATGGCGCGGCCAACGGCGTTGGCGATGGGGATAGCGAGCTCAACAGAGGAGCGTGGACCAGCGGGGACGCAGATGAGAGCTCCCGCATCTGCCATTGCTGGTGCTCCAAAGACAGGCATGGCTACAAACTTGTGGCCTGCGGCTATAACGAGGGACGATATAGACGCGGTGGTAGAAGGGTGGATGGTAGAGCAGTCTATGAAGAGGGTTGGGGACGGTGAATAGGAGAGGATCGACTCGATAGTGGCCCGGATGGCAGTATCGTCAGCGACGCAGGTGATTATGATAGACGCTACGGAAACCTCCTCAAGAGTGGTCGCAACAATAACTTTAGAAGGCGGCAATGTGGTTGCAAAAGACTGGGTACGAGCAGTGGTGCGGTTGTTGATAATGAGGGGTAACTGAAGTGGATATTTCTCAACGATATTGCGGACCATACCCTGGGGGGCGTTAGAATCTCTATTATTCTGTTTGAGGACGAAAGGACTTACCCGGCCCATATTCCCGAGTCCGACCCAGGCAATTTGTTCGGTCATGATGGGCGTTACTTGCTGAATGACAATGTATGGGGAATTGACAAAGGGTTCATGATGAACAGTGATTATTGTTGGGAATATCCGGTACCGGGCACAGAGCTAAGGAATCGGCGGGGGAAGTCGGGTAACGTACATATAAAATATGGACTTATCCCTTCGTAGAGTAGCCAGTCGAGTCAATTCCAATATTATCTCCAATAATTATGATGACTCAATGCTTAGTACTCAATGGATGCTTCGTGCATATTATCATGTGACTTAAAATGACCAACATTCTCCGCTCCTTGACGGACTCTAGAACCCAACATCTCGAGTTGCTACTTTGATAAATAGAGAGAGAGGTTATAACTTACATTTAATTGATGTGTTGAGGCATATTTCGAATGGGTCAGAAATGACATCTAACGCGTGTCGCCCAAAAGTCTATCCAAGGACCATACGTCACTGGGGCCAGTAGAATTCCTATAAATGGCAATGATATGATAGGTTGCTATCTTCAAAATGTATATAGCTAGCAATCCTATTTAATAGTATGGTTACTAGAAACTGCTAAAATTATTATTATTGGTAATGACTGTTAAATAGTAGCAGGAAGCACAGTCCTTGTACAGACTTTTGAGCAGGACGTATACCGTGGCATCAGTGACTAATCACAAGGGGTTTGCATCGCGTATGTAGACTATAACAGACGCCGATAGGTAAAGTTTGATCTTGATAATTCACATCAGGATTGCGTGTTATGTTTCAAAAGATTGATTAAGCTACTTATGAGCTATTGAAACAGCTATTAGTAAACGGAGATACGGAGATCCCCCAAATCACATTCCACTGAAGATAGTCTTTGGTTTCCTTCCAAGCCAAGCACGCACAACCCATCAGACATCAGCTTCCTTATCTTTGGTGATAATCACATCACTGCTGTGATTCTCTCCAAAAGCCGTATCGCCATCGAATATGAACGCCACCTCCTCTAGTGTCTTCCCCTTAGTTTCAGGGAAGAAGAAAAAGACGAGGACCACTTCCACGGCGAGGACACAGATGTATACTATATAATATCTCCAGGAAATTGCCTCCATGGCCACAGGATTTGCGTATCCGTTGAAAATTAGCACACAAGTAGCACAAAATTGCATGATGTTGACCCCCTTTTTATCTCTATTAGCCAGGGTAATCCTACTAGAAACAACATTCAATTTACTTACCTTGGCGCGGAGGTGCGTTGGAAGGATTTCGCAGACATACAACCAGGGCGGGCCGTTCAATCCCATGTTGTAGAAGAGGTAGAAAAAGAAGATCATAGAGATAACGCCGCTGCCGAGAGACGTGTCTTTGAAGCTTCGTTGCTCGTTGATGGCTGAGAGGACTGTCCAGATGATAAAAGAGCCTAGCATGCCGATGGTAGAGATGAGGAATAGACGGCGCCGTCCTGCTAGTTCTACAAAAGACGCTAGTATAATGGAGATACCGAAGTTGTAAACCATGAGCCCGCCGTTGATGCGGAGCTGCGCTGGTGCAGAGGTGTATCCAATAGAATCAAGAATCAAGTGGAGATAGTATGAGACAAGGCCGTTGCCAGAAATCTGCATCATCGCTGGTACAATCTAGATCAATGAAAGACATCTGTTAGCACTGGCCCAAAGCATACTGGACAGTCCCCCAAGGTGGGGTTGAAAAGCAATGCCTTTTAACATTGATTTATAGAAAAAGACAGATAAGAATGATCTGATATCAGAGATAATAGGAGGTTAACTTACACAGATGAGAAACAGACGGTGCCTGTTACCCTTTGTCCTCCAAAATTCCAAGTAGCCTGTCCCAGATATTTTTCGCGACTCGTCGATCTGCAGCGTAATTTCCTTCATCTCGAAGTCCACAAGAGGCGAGGCCTCGTCTCCATTAGCGTGGTATTTCACAAGGACTCTGCGCGCCTCGTCATGTTTCCCCTTTAAGATTAGGTATCTTGGAGACTCAGGAAGTAGGTAAACGAAGAGAACTTGGATAAGTGGCATGAATCCCTGCAGTAGGGAGGGAATTCGCCATGCCCAAGAGTTATTAGATCCCATCCAATAGCTACAAAAAATCAGTAAATAGTACATTAAGAAAAGAAGAGGGAGTACCGACGTCCCGTACGTAACCCAGGCGGCTATGATAGCTCCTAAATACCAGAGGTTATTGTAATAAGCTGTTATGACCGGACGGTGTGTTGGGTAAGCCAATTCGCTGATTAGCAAAGGTGATGGTTCCACGGCGATTAGGCCTCCAAAACCGATGATCATTCTTGAGGCGAGGAACATCCCATAGTTCTGGGCTGCGGCTTGAAGTACGGCCCCAAGAACGAGCAATGCAGACCCCAGAAAGATTGGAAACCGTCTCCCTGTGTGGTCACATAACCATGGAACAACGGGGAAGGCGAGGATTTGGCCAAAGATGGTGCCGTTTGCGAGTGAGCCTAGTCGAGTTCCTTTGGGGCTGCCAAAGTAACTCTGCCATTGGTCCATTGACTGCAAACCTATAGCAGGATGATTAGCAACGTAAAGCCAAGGATACTCTTACGAGCGAACAGTATGAAGTAGGCACTATCCATAGCTGAGTATTGCTACTAACTATATTGTAACAACTGCAGGTCTTGGTGTCGAGCGCATTTATTTCAACAACAGTAGCTGTAAACTCTCGCTAATGCGATAATAGCTGTTCATACAAGCAAATGCCATAGGAGCTATAAACACCCTTTGACATCGTAGTAGCTGTGAGAACTAGCCAGTACCATGGTAGCTATAAGTTGTCGCTGAAAGCTCACTGGTACGATAGTAATTGTAAATACCAGCTACTACCGTGACAGCTGTATACACTCGTAGACATGACAGTAGCCATAAATCATTGCTGATATGTACAGGCCTTATTTGGACTCTTAATCTGCATGAGAAACTCAGGTACTCACCATTTAACATAGAACCATCGTAACCGTTAGTCGTACTCGAGAGGGCGGGTATTATCATAGCTAGGTTGAGGAGTACGAGATGTCGTTGCTTGTACCACGGCCGAGGGTCTTTGGGAAGCACATCGCGAAGATTCCAGTCGCTGGGAGTTGCCTTGTCTTCGGCGATCTGCTCCGCAGACTTCTCGTTGATTTTTTCGGCCATGTTGTCGGTAGCTCAAGAGCTATGAGCCGAGTTGCCTTGTTCAGGTCTTGATTGACAGCGGAAGAGAAAAGATAGATCGTCGGTCTGTTGATCTTCTGGAATATCGGTGATCCACGCTGTGTTATATACTCTACAGAAATTCAATGCGAGCTTCTCCAAAATGATGCACCCGAGGGTAGCACAGAGCTGTCAGGTATGTTGATCTGTCAATTGCGGACCGTTCGTCCCCCTTTGTTCCCCACACCCCGCATACTCGAGTACCTTTCGGCCCTACTCTGTGGGTTTGGCGCCACTTCCCCGCGAGTCTGGGGAGTGAGTCCCTTACTTTGTATTATCTGTGGGACAAGTGGGATTTCTATGCCACTCCGAAATTCCGCGAAGGAGAAATCACACAGGGCGAACAAGGGTAGCTGCAGGATGGGAACTGGCGGAAACACTTTATCCCCTACTAATCAGAATGAGGCCTTCTCCTCCGAAATATGCTGGGGTGTAGTTGAAACTTATTGGCGTGCGCCTTTCCTAAATAGGCAAATATCCCCGAGGAAAGGCGGGGTGTGGCGCTAGAACTGCCACAGTAGGCCCCCAGAACGACCGGCACTGTTTTGTCCGCAACTCCGCTGATTATATGTAGGATACGGCTTGCCATTCTCGTGTCTGAGAACAACCACGACCAGCCACGTGGAAAGCATCGACTAGCACGCTTCCAATACACTGTGGATAGCGGATAGCGGATAGCTACACCAGCGAGCACGCTAGTCGAACCGACGAACCGAAGCTATGGAGATGGAGTATATTGTCCACCCAAGTGATATCCAGGAATCCCCGGGCACCACGCAGATCCAGACCCAGCCCAAGACACCAATTCTGTCCCTTAGCTCGTCAAACTCTAAATCAGAGTCTCATCAGTCTGTCAGCCCCGCTGCTGTGGCTACTAAGCCGCCGCGGAAGCGCCAGCACTCCAGAGCCGAGGCCGCATATCCGCGAAAACGCGCCATACAAGCATGCCGCACATGTCGTCTACGTCGCACTAAGTGTGATAATTCGAGACCAGCTTGTGGGAAGTGTGCAGGATTAGGAGTAGAATGCATCTATCAAGAAAATGATCACTCCACGTACGTACACAGCAGATTCCGACGCGGGCCTATTTTGACTTGGGTGCAGATTTGATCCGGCCAGTCTGACCATCCTTCAGCGGCTGGACGACTTGGAAGAACTTCTCCGGGTAAAAAATTCTACGACCTTCTCTCACGACCAGAATGGTAGTCAGACATCCCCCTCCGTGTCTCTATCGATCCCCAAGACTCCTGCCCCAACGTCACTTGAGAGGCCTACAGACTGGAGGCCGGCTTATATTAACATAGAAACTGTTCTCACTTGGCCCGTCTTCGAAGACCAGAACTTCAATGGGCAGCTGGATTTGAGGTCTCTCCTCCGATCGGATAAGAGCCATGTCTCTTCGCCGACTTTGCCTATCCCTGCTGATTTCGGACTCTATGCTGCTAGCCAGCTGGTACAGCAATTCTTGGACAATGTCCACATTTTCAATCCCATTCTCGAGGAAGCTAAAGTGAAGGATTATATGAGGGCAGCAAGCTTCAATGGGCTCGGATGGGACGCGCAGTCGTGCCTTATGGTAACTAAATCGCCCAATTCTAGTGCAAAACAAACGTGCTTATATTGATAGCTTCTGATCTATGCCCTTGGCTCCATAGCAGATCCATACGGTAATTTACCAAAGATCACCGCTTCGGGCTTTCGGCAGTCACCCGAGTTCCTTCAGGCAGAGTCCTTCTTCTTTGCCGCCCAGAATCGGATGGGACTGCTGCTATGTGGGAGTGGCGTCATAGAAGCACAGTGCTTCTTCCTCGCCGGCGTCTATCTCATGGCAACCTTGCGGCCAATTGAGGCATGGAAGATGTTTGTCCAGGCCCTGGCATGCTGCCAAGGTTTCTCTCCACAGCCTTCGATCCCGGACGGTCGGACCGAAGAAGAGTCTAGAATGGAACAAAGCATCTACTGGACATGCTTCAAGTCTGAACTGTAAGTCCATCCCTCACCCTAAAAGTGTACTCATCTAACATACTTTGTAATAGAGAGCTTCGGCTAGAGCTGAATGTATCTGAGAAGAGTGTATGGGATCTGACATATCCCGCCCTCTTCCCATCTCCCCCAGAAGGATTGAAGTCTCAAGGCGAGGCTATGTGGTTCTTCTATTTAGCTGAGATAGCTTTACGCCGACTAGGCAACCGCATATTAAACTACGTCTACCGTTACGATTCCTCTGTCGACTCAGACTCAAATATCGAAGACGCAATCCTCGATTTCGAAGGCCAAGCAGCTGGATGGTAAGTCCCACATCCCGCCCCCTTTCCGCACCGTAACCGTCGCTCACCTCTACTCCCTAGGCTCCAATCCCTTCCGCCTGCCCTCTCTCTGGAGACCACCAACCCCGAGCACAAACAATATGCCGCCCTTCGCTTTATCCTAAACGGTCACCTTCTTGACTGTAACGAGATGATGTATTGGCACTTTGTTGTCGACGCCGTGCATGGCCGCGTCCGCAGCAGCTCCACAGAAGCTTTTGTGCGCAAGGGCCTGGAGGTGTGCGTGCAGCGAGTCGACATCAACGAGAAGGGGTTCTACCACCGACATCACGGGACATGGCTGATGTTGCGATCATGCACGCGTAGCGCGCTGGTGCTGTTGGCGGCGGCGAGGTGTCCGGACCTTGGACCGCTAATGCCGGGGGGCTGGGAGCAGGCGGTGTCGAAGGTGATGACTATGTTGGGCTTTTGGAAGGGGGAATCGAGGGATGTGATGGATCGATTACAGATCTTGGAGACGCTGGCAGCGGTTGTGGCGCCGGGGATCTTGAAAAATAGGTGACTATAGTGTAAAAATATTATTACGTATATAGCTGTAAGTAGTGGTTCGTCTTTATTTTGACCGAGGTTGCTGTAAACACCAACTGTTATTCAGCCCTTATTCAGACTGCTATCAGTTGCACATATGATTTACATTATACACCGATGCTTGTTCCATGAATCGTTATATTGAATACCTATATAGTTCGTAAAGCTACCTATATGTCCCTTACTATACCTCTATAGTCCCAGCCACCACTTCGACTCCTCAATCACAAAGCTCGCTTTCAGCGGCGTCTCCGCACTAGTCGTCCCAACCAAAACATCGTATGTATCCTCCTCCGAGACCCATGTATCCCTCTCCTCATCCCAGTAGCTGGTAGCATACTTTGTCTCTATAGTGACTGTGACGACTTTCGACTGCCCGGCCGCAATATTCTCCTTTGCGAATCCCTTGAGTTCCTTTAGGGGCCTCTTGACGCAAGGATTGCGCTGCGCGACATACACCTGTACGACTTCGGAACCGTCCCTGTCGCCGATATTCTCAACCAGAATTTGAACAGTCAAGTTAGTGCCATCGTTGGTGACCTGGAGTTCAGAAAGGCGGAAAGAGGTATAGGAGAGACCGTGTCCGAATGGAAACAGTGTCTCCTTCAGCGTTGCTTCGTAAAATCGGTATCCCACATAAATATCCTCGCCGTACAGGACGCGACCATGCGATGAGCGGTAGTTGAGAAAGGCGGGGTTATCTTCATTTCGAACCGGGAAGGATAGCGGCAGCTTTCCTGATGGGTTAACATCTCCGAATAAGATATCAGCGATGGCATTTCCAGTCTCGTTGCCACCATACCATGCTTGCGCCAGACTGGAGACTTTGTGGGCCCACGGCATCCGGACTGGACATCCGGATTGGATAACAACGACTGTGTTGGGATTGGCATCCGCAACCGCGGAAATCAGATCGTTTGTGCGGCCGGGAAGATCCATGTGCTCCCGATCATGTCCTTCTTGCTCCCAGTCTTTGTTGAGACCAGCGCAGATCACGACCTGGTCTACACTCTTCGCCAATGCCACGGCCTTCTCGATCTCCTCTGCTGGATCAATCACTTTGGCGCCACCGATTCTTATTCCGCCGCCTCCAAATGATACGACGCCGTCAGCATCACTGAGCTTGGAAGTGACGCCGCTAGCATATTCGACTTTAACTTTATAAGTCTGGCCAGCTTTGAGGTTTTTGATGCCGACCTCCTCCACTGTTCCGACATTAAAGAAACTTCCGCCACTTCGCTGGACTGTTTCGTTGTCGATCAAAAGTTCGTCGTCCAGGAATAATTTGCCAGTTCCATGAACAGTTAGGCCAAATTCAAAATCCCCGTCCTCATCAGGTGTGAAGAAGCCTTCAACCTCTGTCCAGTAGAGGTTCTCTGTAAGTTTGGGGTGGTAATAATCGACGAGATACATATAAGTATCCGCAAGGTGGATGACATCGACCGGCTCTCGGTCACTGACTTCAACGGGATCAGTAAAGGCTTTAAATGTGACACCAACTTTGCCATCCGCTGTCCTAAGGTTCTGGCCAAGCAGAGGGAGGAGGACGTGAGAGTAGCATCCCACAGAGTATTTTGTGTCTGCTGCCTTTGCTGCAATCCCATCGAATGGTGTTGTGGCATAGTACGGGAGTAGCGTAGCTGAGCCACCACCACAGTAAGCCGCTATCTTCGCATTTGGGCCTATAACAGCGACCTAAAATTGGTTCAGTATTAGCAATGCTCACGTATAAAAAGATGTTCAGTAATCAAAGTCATGACTTACTGTCTTCGACTTATCCAACGGGAGTGCCTTTTTATCATTCTTGAGCAAAACAATGCTCTCTCCACCAATTTTTCTCAGGAGAGCTGATGTCTCTGGAGTGTCTCTTGATCCCTCCGGAGCATTCCCAGGGACTCCAGTCTTTGAAACTCGGCTCACGAGCCGTAAGACTTCGCGCACTCTCGCATCCAGAGTCTGCTTTGAGATCTTGTTGGCCATAAGAGCGTGGGTTACTAACTGGCCCCGCCATCTAGACGGACCTGGCATTTCCAAATCTAACCCGGCGTTCATCGCTTCGGTGGTTGAGTATGTACCGTACCTGTTCATATGTGATAAGCGATATGCGATATTATTTGAATACCAGGGAACAAGACTTACCAGTCGCTCATGATTAGTCCCTCCCATCCCCACTCCTTCCTCAGAATGTCCCCGAGGATTCTCTTATTTTCGCTAACATGCGTACCACCCAGCTTGTTGTATGAGCTCATAAATGAACCAGGCTTAGAATCTCTAACGGCAATCTGAAAGGGAAGCAAATATATCTCCCTCAATGCCCTCTCAGTAATGATCGAGTCTACAGCCATCCTCTGGTGCTCTTGGTCGTTAGCGACAAAATGCTTGATTGAAGCAACAACACCAGTCTCTTGGATTCCGTTTACTATCGCGGCGGCCGAACTTCCTGCGAGCACTGGATCCTCTGAGAATGACTCAAACCCTCTTCCTCCAAGCGGGCTTCTTTGCATATTCACGGTAGGTCCTAGGATAACATGTGCACCTTTCGCGATGGTTTCTTTACCCATCAGGGTACCGGCCTCTTGGAGCAGGGGGACATTCCATGTTGCACCAAGCGCAGTACCGCATGGTAGACAGGCCGCTGGCACGCCGTTGAAAAATCTAGTGCCTCTGACGCCGTTGGGACCATCAGTAAACCGAAGTGAAGGGATCCCATGCTTTGGAATTGATTTTGTGTGCCAAAAATCAATGCCAGCGAGGAGATCAACTTTCTCATCTGTACTGAGTTTGGCAAGAACCGCCTCAACGTCGAGGGATTCTATCGGCGACGGTGGCGTCGGTGGTTCTGTATTTTCTTGCGCCATTATTTCGAGTAATTTAATTCCTGTGTAATTTTATGTATGTATTTTGAGAAAGAGAAAGGGCCATTGAAGTGCGATATTTATTTCGCCCCGACCTGGAGCTTCTCCGGCCTTAGTTTCGGCGTGTAATATCAACCCCCCGCGATATGGTCGATCCACCAACGCCGCGGAGTTCCGGATGCTGCGTTGGAAGTGGTTTTTGGAACGCTGTACCCGCACCATGAGCAACTAAAAATGGAAGGAATAACCACTAAGTGGTGTGATGACTTCCTAGGGATTAGCAGTGAGACAAACAACAGCACTGCACTTCGTACCAACGGCGATGTCAGCTTCCAAATTTACTTAGTGGGGAGCTACCCCACGTCTCCGACGTTTCCCCAGTGGGCAATCATCGTCACCAGCCCGTCCCTAACGAGGCATTTCATCTAATGCACATCCTGGTGAGAAGCCCATACGGATTTCGATTCGACAGCAACTGGCGTCGTAGTGGAGAGGATAGACGGTCTAAAAGTAGAGTTGCATAATTGTTACTATGGATAGATGATAGGTGGATGGATAGAGCCGAGATTCTTCCACTCCACTACCATTTTATGATGACATAAGCATATAGGGCAAGTAAGAGCTGGTCTGGGTGTCAATGAACAAATCGGAGTATATATTATCAAGGATATAACATCTAAGGGTTCGCCTTTAATGATTTGATGTGTTGCGTTGGATTGAATAACCCGGGATTGTTCGTTATGACAACCTGCCATCACTCACTACTTTGACCATTGGCAATTCCCTTTGTTTAAACATCCCTTCCGTCTTGGCTTCGCGTCTATATTCTGGAACGTGATCACTGATAGCCATTCAGATGATACTTTGCACATTCTCTGATGTGGTAGAAAATGCGACTTCGGTGCTGTATCACCGTCGCTTCCTTCCTTTCTTCGTAGGGGACCGGCGCAACCGGCTGTAGATTACAACCAGATGCTTCTAAACTTTAAGACGATGTGGCTAATGTATCGCACAATCAGCAAAATAGCAGCCATATCCAGCGGTGAAGAAGCCGAGCTGGGTTAGGTGTCTCTTCTGAAACGAAAGAATGGGCTCTTTCGGGATAAGAGCTAGCGATGTTGCGTTACTATAGAGGAAGTACTAGTGGATATGCCGCGGGGGCTGACCAAAAGCATCATTTCAACGAATTGCAGGGGGCGTCTATATTGGTGGCGACGTTTACACACTTACCTCGGGGCACACCCCCCTGCCACACTGAGGTCTCGGCCCGCTCCATTCATTTATTTAGCTGCCGCACGCTGCATAGCGCTTACATTTGACAGTCTTGACAGTCATTCAAAACTCTCGTTCTCTCACAGTTGTAATATTCTTCTCTCTCGGGTCTCTGCGTGAGCCGCGATAAAGGCAACATCTGCCCACTGGTCGGTCCTGTCTTTACACAGTTGCTCGTGGCTCACGATCCCCCTAGAATATGCGTTATGATGGGTCCCACTAAGCAGATGAGAACAGGGTTCGCCAGGGCCAACACCCAGAACCCATTTAAGTCTACATGAAAAGCACGGGGCATTCTATGAGCACGACGCATTCCGATTAGCTAGAGGACCTGTCAGCCCAGATTGCATTTCAATAATGGTGATTATTAAGACCCCCGGATGAATCCAAATTCTAGGATTCACTTGTATGACAGCTCACTTCCTCCAGTAAGGCCCTGGGGTTCTCACATTGGATGCAAGCACTGCCATGACTACTTCATACCCCGCATCACCATTGAAACCTGCGGCGTAGGGTTTGCAATTTATTTCCTAGATACTAATGGGCAGAGAGTAATGTCTACTTTTAGCTGAGGCATAAATGCTGATGCCATGCATCGGGCATCCCTTTCGAACATCTAACAGACATGAAGCACTGTATCCAATAACTTATCCATCTTGGCAACGAGCATCTAACCAACCAGTTGGCTACGTGAGTGCTTCATCTAGCCAGACCAGATGATAGACGCCAACCTGTTGCAACATTCGGATTGCCCATAACGATCAGCAGGGCATGTTCTGTAATCGACCTGCATCGCATTGCAGCTGAATATTGAATTTAAGAAGGGCGGGGTGGAATAATCTTACGGCCAAGTTCTGGACGGTTCTCATCACTGTATATGCGTACGGCGCATATAAAAGACCCAGACTCTCTCCTCGACTTCCCCGAGTGCAGTCTGGGAAGAGTTGCAGCAAATATAATCAAACCTACCACCAGCAATTAAAATCCTATACAAAATGAAGTTTTCTCTCTTCACTCTTACGGTCCTCACCCTCGCCGTCACAGCAACCCCGGTGACCCTCAACTTTGTCGAGGGCGAAGCCCCCCTTGAGAAGCGTGCCAGCGAGACCGTCTATCTCTCAAACTGCAATATCCTTGGCACGCCCGTCTACTCCCAGATAAACGTGCGCTACTCCCCCTCTCGTCCCTTTCCCACTAATTCCTTTTCCCACTCTGTCCTCACCTCCCTTCCCACCCCCCATCTCCCCCCGTAACCCACCCACTAAACAAATCTCCAGTACTACTCCAACGGCGCCAACTCCCAAAACGGCGAACAACCCGACGACACCTGCTACTACCCCCTCTCCGGCTACGTAAACTGGGAAGGCAATGTAGTCAGCTGCAGCTTCAGCGGCGGCGCAACCTTCACCTCACACATCGACACCGATGCCCAGAGTCGCGCACTATACACCTATGCTGGGTACGTCTCTCTTCTTATCTCTGTCGAAGGGCCGATCTAACGAGTACCACTAGGTGGGGAACAAACCCTTATCATAGTTTTAACTGCTATAAGGATAATTTTCGTTTGCTTTACAAATTTGGTTCCTACCCTGTTACGTGTTATAGCGTTTACTACTGCCGCCAGGTTCGTTCGTCTCTGCTTTATTCCTGTATGAGGCGGGGGAGTGGCTTGCTAATGTGGAGGATGCAGGCATAAATCATCGATAAGACGACTTGACACTTGCCGGAAGGTAAGGTGATGAGAGTGGACTTGGCGAGCTTAGTGACCGTGTCACTGAGAGGGATACGCTTTGAGAGGTGCTCGGACAGCTAGGGGAAGGGAGGAGTCCTCAGCCGAATTATTAAATTGCACCGTGTTTAAACGAAGAAATATCATATTAGTCACCGAGAACTCATCTCCGAGTTTACATATCTTCTCTCGCACTATATATATTGGATCGTGGAACGAGCTATGAGCTAGCTAGTTGCTGAATGAAAATGGACACATGCCGAGCCACTCACAACGTGGCTAATTTCCCTATCTATACACAGACGACTTATGAAACTTCCCTTGAAAAACTTTATGCCGTTGTCTCTATTATCAATCAATACTCCTACAACCACGCCATTAGCATCCACAAAAGTCATACAATCCCATCAGCATCCTTCAATCCAGCCATTCCAATAACGCCACCATATCCCACCCTACCGAACCACCGACCTCTTAAGCACCTCATCCGCAGCCCTCAACGCCCGCTCCCGCTCCGCGTTCTCCATAACCTCGGCCTGCAACATGAAATCCACCGTGCTCTCCCTCAACGCCATCATGTTTGCTATCTGACTCTTTTCATGGCCACTCCATGTCTTATACTTATCTCTGCGCCTCGCGCGGTTATTTTGCGCTCTTGCCTCTGGGCTGAGAAGGTCATCATCACCTGTCCCCCTCTTTTCAAGTAGATCATTCATGCTGCCTCGATGGGTGATTTTTGGTGCATCGGGAATTCCTTGGTAAATTGGCTTAGTAGCACCGAGCTGCACTTCCTTTTGGTTCATATCTCGGCGAGGGCTGCGAGGTAGTGTCTCAGCCTTCCCATCCAACATATCAAGTAGCACCCTCATAGCAAACTCAAACTTGGCAACACCATCATCCGGTTCACTCCCCTCATAACGGCTTTCACGATTGTGACTTGGGAAATTAGCCCAGGACTCTGGAGGAATTACAAAGGTCGCTGGACTGCTTTGGGACGAGCGCATCGAACTATCTGATTTATGAAATGATGAAACTCGATCACCTAAAACCTGTCCCCAAGCACTTGGAACCTTGCTTTCACTAAAGCCTGAGCCGGAAACATTCCGAAAGTGTCGAGATCTCCGTGTGTTGATTTCTTGAAATCCTTCTTCAGGGCTTACAGGTCCACCATCGTGGGTTCTGGCCTTGTTCTCGAATGACTGCTGTGGTGGAATATATGTGCCTGCCGATGCTAATCTCTGAGATATTTGCATCTCATGGAGTGGGATTGCGGGTGCATTTTCAAGAACTTGAGATCCAATTCCAGCTGTACGGGGATTCTGAGCTTCCAGAGGCATTTGACCTTTTCTGCTTAGCCATTTCTTCTTCTTGCCAGCGGAGAGCTGGGTCTCAAAGGTAGGGATCGTCAGATTGTCACTGTTTTTCCCCTGGTCTTCAGGATCGGACAGACTCAGAGCGCGCAAACATCTAGCCCGGTGAGGAGATGTAAATGACAATCTCCAAGAGGTAGGCCCAACTGACGTATCACCAATGTTCGGCATATTTTTTGGGTTAATAACAGGAGGTAAGGGGGTTTTCAACTCTTCAAGGGGCGAGTCCGACCTGTATGATGTGTCGACGGCCATTTTGCGAGATGGGAGCGGCTGGTTGTCACCGGGATCGGCACGATGACTGGAGTAAGAATTGATAATTGCATTTACGGAATCGTCTTGAGAAGATTCTTCTGGGCCATTGGTTTCATTCTTAGGTGCCTGTCCGAATGGGCTAGAGCATAGAGGTTTCGCGTCTTCATCGTACACACATATGTCTCCGAGTTCTTCTTGCAATCTCTTAGCGCGAATACGCTTTACCTCTTCACGGCGTGCGACCTCTTCCTCGCTAATGCCAACGGTCGTCGATCTTCGGGATCTTTGATTCGTGAGAGTCGAGTCGCGTGAGAAGCGCTTTTGTAGCTTTGTCCGACCAGCACGGTTTTTCTTCAAAGCTGAGGTATCTCCATCGTCAATATTGTCGCCTTTAAAAATGGCGTGCAGTTCTGCAGCATCTTCGGGTTTCGAAAATCGGGAGCTCCATGACACCATGCGGGCCTTGTCTGATGCCTGCGGATGCACCGAGGCGGGGTTGATTTGGCGGGGTGGTATGCAGTCTGGCGAAGGAGGCCCTCGGGCAATACAACACATATCGCCTCTCATGATTCAATTTGTAGATGACGAAAAAGAAAACAACGAGAGAGAATCTTACAGGACAAAAAACGGAAAGGCCACAGAGAAGAGCCTGGGAGGATTATGGACAGAGAGAAAAGGACCAACGAGGTTACAAACGTCACAGTCTGGGATGAACAATACTGTACTGGCAGGAACGAGGGGTGCTCCTTCTATTTCCACGAAAAATTATATAGATTGTACTTGCCATATATTAGTAGTTTGGACATTGGCAGGTTGTTCCTTCCGTTTTGAGGCTTTTAAGGGCATGTTTGTACATTTTAGGGGTGTATCTCATCGTATCTTATTGCGTTTGTGAGGTGCTCGTGTATTCCGAAATGATTGGAGAGTAAGCTGTCTTACTGTACTGATACGTTGCTGAATCGCCGCCCAGGAACATGCATATGTCTTTAACGGTCGCCCGTTAACTCGTCAGCGACCCGTCACGACTTATTTTTTAAATTTTTTGTGAGTGGCATAGTTTACACCACCAAAACACACCACATACACTAAAAGTCTCTTTTCCTTTCAAACCCGATAAAAAAAAAGCTTCATCTAATAAACAAGGAACTATAGACCGATCACAGACCGATTATAGACCATAGCCGTACCTTGACACCTATCCTATTAAAGCGACATCACCCCTCCAACCGCTCCGTCCAGCCTACCACAGCCCTCAAACACCCCACAACCCCTCCACCCCTCATCCACCCCTCCTCCATGTATCGGGGGCTTTTTTTTGTTATTTAACGGGTATCGGGCATTTGAACGAATCACGCAATCACCCCGCCCTCTCGCCTCCGACCCAGGAGCCCCGATAGACCCCACCATACACAATCAAAACAATTACCCCTCCGAAAATCTGAACTCGACTACACCCAGCTACATCACACCGCCCCCCCCACCCCCTCTTCTTCTTCTCTTCTTCTCCTTCTTTCTCCCTTATTCTCCTTCATCCTCCCATCTTCCCCTCCTCTTCAAACACTCCTGTCTATCCATCAAAAAGTCGAGTAGACTTTAGACATCTATCTTCCTTACTACTACAGGAAGTAGAACCTCAAGTCCCTTTCACAGAACCTTCACCTCCTCGTCTTTGCAAATCACAGCCAAGATGGTTCAATCGTATGTTCAACTTACCCCTCTTTTCCCATCCCTCAACCTCAATTTCGATTTCGAAATTATTTAAAAGATCATCTGCTAATGATAAGTCTACAGAGCTATCCTCGGTTTCCCTCGCATGGGTGCGAACCGTGACCTGAAGAAGGCCACCGAGAACTACTGGGGCGGAAAGATCTCCCAAGATGAGCTCCTCGCTGAGGCCAAGCGCCTCCGTCTTGCTCACTGGAAGATCCAGAAGGATGCCGGTGTTGACATCATCCCATCCAACGACTTCGCTCTCTACGATCAGGTCCTTACCCACATCCAGGACTTCAACGTAAGCACAAATACCTATACTTTTCTGGGTTGTTACAGTTACTAATCCATCAATTAGGCCGTCCCAGAGAGGTACACCAAGTACAAGCTCAACCCTGTTGATGAGTACTTCGCTATGGGTCGTGGTCTCCAGAAGGAGGGCGTCGATGTCCCATCTCTGGAGATGGTTAAGTGGTTCGACTCGAACTACCATTACGTCAAGCCAACTCTCCAGGACAACCAGGAGTTCAAGCTTGTTGACAGCCCAAAGGCTGTCAACGAGTTCGTTGAGGCCAAGGAGGCTGGCATTGCCACCCGCCCCGTCCTTGTTGGACCAGTTTCCTTCCTTGCCCTCGGCAAGCCAGACCGTAACCAGACCGTTGACCCAATCTCTTTGATTGACAAACTTGTCCCAGTCTACATTGACCTTCTCAAGAAGCTCAAGGCTGCTGGTGCCGAGACTGTCCAGATCGATGAGCCAACCCTGGTTTTCGATCTCGCACCAAAGGTCAAGGCTGCCTTCAAGCCAACCTACGAGAAGCTTGCCGCTCTCGGAGATGCCATCCCCAAGATCGTCCTTGCCACCTACTTCGGTGACATCGTCCACAACGTCGATGCTCTTCCCCAGGACATCTACGGTCTCCACATCGACCTTGTCCGCAACCCAGAGCAGCTCGATGAGGTTGTCAAGGCCCTCGGCCCCAAGACCATCCTCTCTGCCGGTGTTGTCGACGGTCGCAACATCTGGAAGACCAACCTCAAGCGTGCCATCGAGATCGTTGAGTCTGCCATCCAGAAGGTTGGCAAGGAGCGCGTCATCGTCGCCACCTCCTCTTCCCTCCTCCACACCCCCCACACTCTCGCCAGCGAGAAGAAGCTTGACGCTGAGATCGCCGATTGGTTCTCTTTCGCCGTCGAGAAGGCTTCCGAGATTGCCATCATCGCCAAGGCCGTCACTGAGGGCCCAGACTCCGTCCGTGAGGCCCTTGAGGCCAACGCCAAGTCTGTCCAGGCTCGTGCTACCTCCAAGCGCACCAACGACCCCGCCGTCAAGGACCGCCAGTCCAAGGTTACCCCAGCCATGTACAACCGCAAGTCTGAGTTCCCTGTCCGTATCTCCCAGCAACAAGAGAAGCTTGGCCTCCCATTGTTCCCCACCACCACCATTGGTTCCTTCCCCCAGACCAAGGAGATCCGCATTTACCGTAACAAGTTCACCAAGGGCGAGATCACCGCTGCTGAGTACGAGAAGTTCATTGAGAAGGAGATCCAAGACGTTGTCAAGATCCAGGAGGAGCTTGACCTCGATGTCTACGTTCACGGTGAGCCGGAGCGTAACGACATGGTCCAGTACTTCGGTGAGCGTCTCGATGGTTACGCTTTCACCACCAACGGATGGGTTCAGTCTTACGGTTCCCGCTGCGTTCGCCCACCGATCGTTGTCGGTGATATCTCTCGCCCAGCCCCAATGACCGTCAAGGAGTCCAAATACGCCGTCTCCATCTCCAAGAAGCCAATGAAGGGAATGTTAACTGGCCCAATCACCTGCCTCAGATGGTCTTTCCCCCGTGACGATGTTCACCAGTCCGTCCAGGCTGAGCAGCTTGCTCTTGCCCTCCGTGACGAGGTCGTTGACCTCCAGAACGCCGGTGTCTTCGTCATCCAGGTCGACGAGCCCGCTCTCCGTGAAGGTCTCCCTCTCCGCTCCGGCAAGGAGCGCGTTGCCTACCTCGACTGGGCCGTCAAGTCTTTCCGCCTCTCCGTCTCCGGTGTTGAGGACTCCACCCAGATCCACTCTCACTTCTGTTACTCCGAGTTCCAGGACTTCTTCCACGCCATCGCCGCCCTTGACGCCGATGTCCTCTCCATCGAGAACTCCAAGTCTGATGCCAAGCTCCTCAAGGTCTTCGTCGATGAGGCCTACCCCCGCCACATCGGCCCAGGTGTCTACGACATCCACTCTCCCCGTATCCCAAGCGAGCAAGAGATCAAGGACCGCATCGAGGAGATGCTCCAGTACCTCAAGCCAGACCAGCTCTGGATCGACCCCGACTGTGGTCTTAAGACCCGCCAGTGGACCGAGACCAAGGCTGCCCTGGTCAACATGGTCAACGCCGCCAAGTTCTTCCGTGAGAAGTACGCCAAGTCCACTTAAAGTGGTAGTTTGATAAATAATTATGTGGTAATTGTAGTTGTGATCAGACGAAGGGGACGATCTCAACATCGGCGTTATCTGGTTTTGGGCATGAGGGTCTAAAAAGAGATACTATGGGTGGGATTTCAACAGCATTGTGGGAAGCGGTATAAGGGTGTCCATCAACCGGGCAGACCCATCAGGCGTTTTGACTCTTTTTACTTCAGCGGATTTATTTGACTTTCATAGATGGATTTCATCTGTTGTGTAGAAGGTTGACGGTGAAGTAGTTAAAAAAAATACAAGCCCATTCAACCGGGAACAGTTGATTTGTCCATTAATGTGATATGTTTTTCTTTCATTAGTAAAATGAGCGTATTCCCATGGCATTATGTGCTGCGGTCCCCAATCCTTGTCCGTCTCTGCACCTTCCTGGCCGTGATTCAAAGGAGGGAGAGGGGATATGGAAAGACGCTAGCACGGAAAAGTGGCTGTCTCCCAATCAGTCATGCTCTGTATACCTCATTAGCGTCCTCGGAAGTAATGCTCCCATGCAAAGAGATTCTGTTTGAGAACCAATGACCACAAATTAACAATAGCAGTAGTCATTAGGCCATTACGAAATGATTTGAGATCAATCTCCGGTGGGGAAGAGATCGAGATCCCATGTAAGATCGACGCTCTGCTTATTACTTCCCCGCACTAAGATTTGGCCGAGGGTGATCAGCCACCTTCGGATGAGGAGTTCATGAGGGACCAATATATGCAGTCATTTCAAAGCGCTATCAGTATGTCAAGTTTAAGCACACATGCTCGAGAGGCGGATAGCCAAGCGAATTTCCCTGCAGATACGGTTTCAGTATTCGCTCTCCATGGCGAAAGCCTAATGGGGAGGAAGATAATCATTTAGCCTAGAATTATATCACACCTACGTGCAGGGGAAACTCTGTTTGACGGATGACGGCGGCGTTAACCCTATATTAATGTCTTGGCTACTGTACACCAGAAAGATCACTAGGGTTAATACGAGCTATCCGGTCCTGTCTATCCATTATCTCAACTGCCGCTTCTCACTCCCTTTTCAATGATCATCGTGTTAATATATAGTTTGAAAATGGCTGAATAGTTAGGGTATTTAGGCAGTTAAATATTCACATGTCTATCAAGAGTGTTAGATATTTCACGTATGCGCCAACGAAGTAGACAAAAGTTAATAATGGGTTGAGAGAGTATAAATACAGTAGGCTTTTCAGCACCTCCGTCTTTATTACACAAACCTTTACGAAGCACTTGAGCCGAAATAACAGTCTTGAAATCGCTTTTTGATATCTCTACCACTCGATTGAGCCGCCATGGTTTTCAAACCAAACATTATAAGGGCTATTATGCTCGAACTAGCAATTACTGCTGTCTCCGGCGGATTGGCAAATGCTACTCCCTCTTCTGGATGCGGGACATCTTCAGGATTGAATAGTGGTACCTTCACTATTACTTCCAACGGCCAGGAACGCCAATATATTCTGGCGCTACCTGAAAACTATGACACAGACACCCCTTACAAACTTATGTTTGGTCTTCACTGGCTCTCTGGGACTATGCAAGACGTTGCGAGCGGATCCTATTACGGTGTACAGCCACTTTCCGACAACACAGCCATATTTGTTGCACCCCAGGGACTTGATAATGGCTGGGCAAACACAGGGGACCGAGATATCACATTGATCGACGATATATTGGCGACTCTCGAAGACGCATTGTGTATTGAGAAAACCCAAGTTTACTCTATGGGCTGGAGCTACGGTGGTTCCATGTCGTACGCGTTAGCATGTTCCCGTCCCGACGTCTTCCGCGGCGTGGCTGTCATGTCTGGAGCCAATCTGAGCGGGTGCAGCCCTGGCACGCAACCTGTGGCATACTACGGACAGCATGGTGGCTCAGATGACGTTCTTGGTATTGCAATGGGTCGCCAGATACGGGATACGTTTGTTACGAATAATGGCTGCACTTCACAGAATCCTCCGGAGCCTAACGCTGGTAGCGGCACTCATATTAAGACGGAGTATTCGGGGTGCTCGGATGGTCACCCGGTTTGGTGGATACCGTTTGATGGGCCTCATGAGCCCCTGGCGACTGATGCTGGTTCGAACTCCCCCTGGACTCCTGGCGAGATATGGAAATTCTTTAGTCAGTTCAACTAAGCAAGAGTAACGGAGACGGTAATCGATCACTCGGTCGGAAGCTGCTATATCTTGTAACAGGCTGCCAGGTTTCTACTACTCGGGATTGGAATTTCTTGGTATTATCTGGACAACCAAACCTACGTCTTCGGTATAAGAAGTTTCCATTTGCCGCACTTTCGTGCTGTGTAAAAGGTGGCTTTGTTTCCTTTAGTCTATAATTAAGTAAGGGTAGTGATTCAATTACTCAATTTATAGGCTACTTCTTGTGTTCTTTTCTTCCATGAAATGACTGTATTGGGGCTTGACTGTGCCCTGCAGGTGCCGATATTCTATACTGTGTAGCCTAAAATATCTTGCCCTTAAACCCAGTTACAGGGTTGTCAACCCACCGGAGCTCTAAGATGTACTAACTAGGTGAGGATATTAGCCTATCAGCCGTTTTGATAATTGCCTCGCGTCTCCATGGAAGTTTCCAGTTGGAAAACTAAAATAAAACAGCCCCAGTTATGGTTAAATACGAATTTTATGGGCACAAATTCATCCCACGGTATCCCCTAGTAGATTTTTCGTTCAAGTAACTAGACTTGTTCTATTCACATTTTCTATCGAATTAAGCCCCCCATGTCATGGTGCTACGCCCACTTTCTATCTACAGTTGGTGCAAAATTTCGTAGATGAGATTGGCCAAGATTTAGAATCTCATGAAACGGGATGCTAATGGTCAAATGCAGGAGGTTAGGCATGTATTCAACGAGAGGGTGGAGACCCAACCGTCACTTGTCAGGACTGTAAATTCAATTTTGATATGCTCACGGAGCTAAGCTAGAGTGTTACAGTATATCAAGCGTTCATTGGGAAGCACCTCTCATAAAGGAATGCCTCATGTCCAAAGGAAATAAATAACTAGAAATTAATCACAACCACATCTCCGACTAGAGAGTAATTCATAGCGGTTTCAGCGCATATGCACCCCTTTCCTCATTCAAATCCTGCTTAGGATCTAACAGTTCTTCGGAAAGGTGCAGCCTTGGTAGCCTGCGTGCCACGCGTGGAGGGTCAAAGATATTGTTAGACTGCAAAAAGATCTCGTCGATCTCCTCGAGCGTGCGGCCTTTCGTCTCCGGGAAGCAGAAGTACACAAGTAAGGCGATAGCGGCGTTAAAGACGGCGTAGATAATAAAGTATCGGTCCTTGATCGTGTTGAGGCCGACGGGAGTCACCTCCGCAACCATGAAGCTAAATGCCCACACAGTCGCAGTGGAAATGGCGTTTGTTGCTGCGCGATGTTGTAGTGGCGCGACCTCGGCAGCATATAGGTAGGGCAGACCCGAGAAGCCGATGGAGAAAATGCCCTCAAACATATATACAAAGACAACAGCCGCAATTAACGCCCCACTGTTGCTAGGGTTTGAAGTGGTTCCAGCTAGAATTGCCATGCAGATACACAGCATTGCTGAGGTCCATATCATGAGGATTCGGCGTCCCAGGCGCTCGATGGTGAAATATGCAACAATTCCGCCTGCTATATCGGCAAAACCTATGCATGCAGACAATATTCGGGCCGGGACCGGATCCATTCCAAGGAACCCTTCGAATAAAGTAGTAGTGTAGAGGGTAATTGCGTTAATGCCGCATAACTGCTGGAAAAATTGGCCAGCAGATGCGAGGATAGTTCGGTGCAGTGTTCGTTGTTTGCCCATTGTGAACACCCCCCACCTGGATTCGGACGAAGATGCAGCAAGCGAAGTCTCCATGTCAAGAATGTCGATATTAATCTCGTCTGAGTCGGGCTCAACGTCTAACAATAGCGCCAGAACTTCACGCGCTTCATCTCGACGGCCCTTCTTGACCAACCAACGTGGCGACTCAGGTAGGACCATCACAAAGCATGCTACCATGAGTAATAGCACGATTTGAAAGGCAAACGGAAATCGCCACGATACGGAATTCGATCCGACGAAGTAAAAGCCGAGATCAAGGAACAATGCAAGACTGATACCAGATCCGATGAAAGCCGTGTTGGCGACTAAGCTGGCCCCACGATCACTTGCGCGCGAGAGCTCCGACTGCCAGACAGGGACTGTTGCTAGGTATCCACCGGTTCCCAGGCCAAGTACTAACCTAGCAACTATGAGTTGGGCAACTCCGAACGCCGTTGCCATGAGGATTGCACCAATTATGGCTACCGAGGAAGCAATTGTGATGACGCGTCTGCGTCCCAAGCGATCACCAAAATAGATGCACAACAAAGAGCCGAAAATGCCGCCGATATTATATAAACCCATGACCGTTCCTTTGGGGCACGTTAGAAAAATCTCATCATGGCTAGGCCAACAGATACCAACCTAGGATCTGGGAGTTATAGTGCTGTTCGGCACCCGTAGTAGTGATAGTATTTAATAAAGGGAACGTCTCAATAAAGGAGTTCAGGGTCAATAGCCCGCCCATCACCGCCAGATTGTAGGCATAGCAACCAAAAGCCGGCCATACGACCAGGAAGACAATTGCTCTGTTAAGGGACAAGCCCCGGAGGCCAAAATATTTCTTCATTCTTGGGCAGCAATGAAGGAGCAGAGATGAAGATTGTCAAACTAACATTGGGCGGATCAGCATATTTCATTTGACTTTTTTTCTTACCCCACACCGATTTTTCGCCGAGGGTGGGTTTTGCGGGGTACGCGCGGCGGCTACCGCCGATAAAGATGCTTAGCTTCCCAATCTGTGGGGTAGTGGTCTACCACGCTCGTAGGCAAGTGGCGACCCCCGACCACCAAAATTCAACCCCACACTTGCAGGCGACGATCATACATATACATATAGTTCCACCAGCCAGTTTACCATGACTTGGTACTTGTCCTACGGTTATCAATGTAGAGAGGCGGCCTCCAGGCTACACCACTAGCAGGTAGGATTCTCTCACCCCTCAGCTACATATCCCCCTGTTACGCCACCCCCGCGATTGCTGTACCCCGCGTTACGCCACGACTTTCGTTACTTAACAATGCATCCAACTCACCGCACTATCCTACACCTTTACTTGCCAATATTTCTCGGATTATTATCTCGCCAGTACGCGTGAGTAGTCGGAAGCGGCCGAACGCCGAGCCAAGGACACACGCGACCTCATGCCTTGTTGATCCTGCCATCTCCTAGCCCCTATATGAATTTTGAGACTACAATATGATGCTGTTGCGGCGAAGACCGACTTTTAATTCAGTTGGTGGTAGCCTTTAATCTCCGTGCTGTTTTCTTGGCCTGCCGTTCTACTGTGGAAATCCAGATGGTTCAGGATATATTAATCTGCATTTTCCTCGATATGTGTAGTGATCCAAGCAGTGAGAACCTGCCTACATACATCATATTAACTATGTTTCTAACCCTCTTTAGATTTTCTTGGGGGTTGCCCGTACTATGGTTATGTCTTGCTATGTTTAGTGTTTATGGTACAATGGCAATGGCATATCCATACACAGTCTATCGCGGCACATTCATTCACCTTCCCCGGCTGGATTCGAGCTCAGCGAAGCCGGAGCTTGTTCGAAATCAAGGTGCTCTGTGGGTTTCTTCTGGAGATGGTCGTATCAAGGGATTTGATTGGGAAGTCCGCGATGATACTAGCTTCCAAGCGTTCCTGTCCCGCCACGGCTGGGCTGATGCCGATGCCAGAACTAATCGAAATTCCAATTCAGATACTAGAGTCAAGGTTGTAGAGTCTAAGGATGAACGGAACGAGTTTTTCTTTCCAGGATTTATTGGTATATCCTATCTGCCCAGATTACCATTTACAGTTACTGATCATGCAGACACCCATATCCATGCCCCACAGTTTCCCAACATTGGGCTGTTCGGGTCAACGGGCCTCCTAGACTGGCTGGACGAATACACGTATCCAACAGAGGCTAGCTTCGGCTCAAGGTCTGACCCAAAGAACCAGGACACAGATCCTAAAGACACCCCCCTCGAGGGTCTGCGTATTTACGACCATGTTGTCGGTCGCACTCTTGCCCATGGTACAACATGTGCATCTTACTTTGCCACTATCCATGTTCCGGCCACCAACGCCCTCGCAGCACTCTGTCACTCGCACGGCCAACGTGCCTTCATCGGCCGCGTTTGCATGGACAATCATGATCAATGCCCCTCTTTTTACGTTGACGAATCCGCAGAGTCGGGTTTTAATGCAACAAAGTCAACAATAGACTACATCAAGACCCTTGACCCGAATGGAACATTGATCAACCCAATCATCACGCCTAGATTTGCAATAAGCTGCTCAAGCGACTCTCTTGATGGGCTCGGCAAACTGGCCGCATCTTACAATCCGCCTATCCACATCCAAACACATATTTCAGAGACTACTAGTGAGATTGAACTCGTCCACGAACTATTCCCGGAGGCAGCCAACTATGCCGATGTCTATGACAAAGCTCACCTTCTTACCTCTCGCACAATCCTCGCGCATGGCGTGCATCTCACGCCTGACGAGCGCACCCTCATTCGCGAGCGCGGCTCCAAAATCTCACATTGCCCAGCGTCCAACTCTGCCCTTGGCTCGGGACATGCTCCTGTCCGTATTATGCTCGATGAAGGACTCACAGTTGGTCTTGGCACGGATGTGAGCGGTGGCTACAGCCCTAGTATCCTTGAAGCAGCTCGGCAGGCTTGTCTTGTGTCCAGATTACTTGGTTATAGCGCCGAGTACCAAGAGATGACTGGTAACTCAACATCGGATGGACACGAGAAACTTTCTGTCGAAGATAGCCTTTACTTGGCTACGCGCGGAGGCGCAGCGGTTGTCGATATGGCAGATGACATTGGCGGCTTTGATGAGGGGATGATATGGGATGCGCAGTTGATTGAGCTAGGTGCCGTGGAAAATAACACGGTGAGCCCGCTTGATGTAACGCATAATGGCCTTGCTAGTCGGGCTTGCCTCAACTCTGGTTCCATGGGCAATGTTGATTTGTTCGGAAATGAGACTTGGCAGGAGCAGATTCAGAAATGGATGTGGAGCGGTGATGATCGGAATGTGAAGAATGTTTGGGTTCAGGGAGAGCTTGTGCATACTAGGAAGTAAGATGGGCAAGCTTTCGTAAGATTTGTACATCTATTTTAAGGACGTTATCGATCCAGAGTTGATGTGCATATGAAATGGAATGCCAACAATCAAGATTATAAGGGCGGGCAGATGTCGGAAGAGAAAACGGAGACGTTTTGTTGGAGATTACGGCCCTTACCAGTTGAGACTACAACTTGGTGGAGAGTAACGGCGTGGCTATGTGACGTGGTCATGTTTAATTACGCATGTACGCGGTGATAATTCCCCAAAGTTGCCTTCAAAAACAAATAGTTAACGATGTCTGGCATAGCGCTTAAAACAATTCCGTGCACTGTTAAAAGAAAGCCCTGTTGTTTGAAGTTCCCTATGCTGACGTGTTGGCTTTGGTTGAACGAGTATAGCAGAGCAGGGGCCAAGTAGTTGACCAGGGTAGCTTAATTTAGCACCTTTAAGAGTAAGATGGCACGATTATTTATCCGCCCACAGCATTATTACCGCCGCAGGATCGCAGAGACGTCAGTCAGCCCATGCAAGGCAGATCATGGGATGGGAGATTAGCGATTCAGGGGAGAATGTGGGGTAGAACGAGCTGTGCGTTGGTAAGGCTCCAGGGTCGAAAGGGGAACCCTATTTCTCTTTGAGGCCCAAGAGTTTTCCTGCGCCTCTCTAAGCCCATAGGTTTATGTCCAGCAGAGCTACTCTAGGCGAGTCAATGCGGTATGTTTTTACTCCATAGAGTCCAATAAGTCGGATTGGGTGGTCATCGGGCTATCGGGCAAAGAAAGTGGAAGCAGGCTTATTTTCAGCAATTTCCGTCCCAAAGACGCGGAGTTCTTCTCAGTATACCTAGCTTATCATTTGATCTCATTACTTAGTATTCTTTATCGCCATTGTACAGGTGCTGAATATGACGATTATATACCAATTATAGCCTTTGTATGTCTGTGGGTTCTAGCTATTCTGGGCAATTGTCACATTTTTTTCCCCTGGGGCTGAGTATGATGGACCTCACCCCTGAAAATTACTTTCTCGTCACATACGACGGATCGGCAAAATTACACCGCTGTCACTAAGCTTATCATGGGGGATCTGTAGATGCGGCGCTTAGGGCGAAATTAAATGTCAGATACAGTACGCCTCCTTGGCTACCAGCAGATATTACGCCGTGCTGATGAACAGTAAAGTTGTAAATAAATGGTTTAGTAGTGTCAATAATATAGGGATCAATGGGTATAAAACGAAGCTGTTTCCTCGTCGAATTTCAAAAACACCATCCTCTTCCATTACAACATTTCCAGACTCACCAGTTGTCAACCCAAGCCATTCATCAAAATGAAGTTCTCCCTCGCCGCTGCCACCACCCTCCTCCTCCTCCCTCTCGGCGCCCTCGCCTCTCCAACCCCAGACAACGGAATGCCCGTTTCCGTCCCTGACGAGCTTGAGCTCGAGGCGAGGACCCCTGGAGAAATCTTCAAGCGCAACGTTGTTTGCAAGATCACTGGCTCATCTTCAACTGTAAACTGCCGCAGCGGTCCCGGTACAGGCTACTCTGTTACTGCCACGGTTAGGAAGGGCAGCTCCTACAGCTTTGCTTGCTACAAGAAGGGAACTTGTGTTAGTGGAAACTGGTGAGTAGTTGAATGATTCTTTTCTCAGATCACCGACATCAAAGATTCAAGATTACTGACGTGCTATTTGAAGCACTTGGGACAGAATTTTCTACGATGGCAAGTCCTGCTACGTCAGTGGAGCCTACACTGATAGCCGATGCTCTGCATGTAAGTTCATATTCTTGCCCGAGTCCCAAAACTCCTGATGCTAACCTAATTCCCTACAGCTGCACTTGGAAAGTGTTAAATTGGTGCTTCCAATCACACGTTTCTGACGCTATGAAGCCACAGAATGCCATAGGGACTTCGGGATGGATATATGTTGCTCCTACGGCCTTTCGGGGATAGGCTATCATTTCAGCATACCCACTTTGGACCTTTGATTATGATTGATGGAAATTTTTGTGGACGGCCACTTGTATATACCTTCGCGTTATATAGCTTCAAATTAACAAATTATAAGCTACCTAGATTTGTGTCATATCTATGTCCATATGCTCTGCTAAGTCCTCTGTATCATAGAATTCAGAAGCCGTATCAAAAGAGCGTGTTTTGTCATTTCTTCTCTATAAGCATAACAGCTAATAAACGACAGACCAAGACAGAGTAACGCCTACCTCTATGTCCAACTTTTCTGTTCTCTCAGCTTTGTTCTTAGTATTCGTAGGCAGCTGAATACCATCGATAGTAATATGAAATCACATCCTGTAGATCATCGGGAGAACATTCAGCCTAGCATTTAAACTTCGCAGGCGTGTTGCGTTGGTTCCGCCATCATAGTCGTCGCCAGGCATCAAAGCCAAGAGGCTGAAATTCAGCTTCCAACGAGCATCATGCAATAACCCAGCGCTTGTCAAGGAAGAAAATAAAGATTATCGTATTTTCCGTATAGCATACCCTTCTAGAGATCGCCGCGAAGATTATCATTACCGCGTCTATTTCCTTACAACTATCATTGCCGCGTCGATTTGAGTATCACGTAACAATGCAGCGCTTATCAATGAGGCGAATCGCTAGGATTGGATATAGGGAAACAGGCAACGGTTTCTTTCGTCAATCTTAACGACTTCCATTTTTCAGCTCGCTGACTTAGATGCTATTACTAAATCGATGCGAGTGATGCGAAATTGGTACGGAAGCGTTGTTTCCTTTACCACCCCGCAAACCCTTCTCAGCCTACTCGCGTTTAACTCGCCTTCGTATTATAATGATATAGCTTTAAATTGCACATGTTCGGCTTGGGCCTTAAAACGAGTCTTGGAGGAACGAATATAATATAATCTACAAAAGCAGCTGCTATCGCTAAAAAAAACTATCACCGAACCTATATACATGAATGAAACCATCGGCCGTTGGCCGAGTATCCATTTCACTCCTTCGGCATCCTAGCAAGATACGGGAGTGATCAGCGACTCACTATGTAGCGCTTACAACCTGACAGCCCTGGCGTGGCGTCTGGTCTTGCCACCAGCAGCCTTCTTGACGCCGCTGGAGAACCAGCTAAGGACATCATCGAAGGTGGCACCGCTTGGCAGGGGCTTTGCGGATGCAGTCACGGTAGCAGTGACGGTAACAGTTGGGGCAGCAACTGTGACGGTGGCGCCAGCAGAGGTGACAGTGACGGTTGCAGCGGCATCACAGGAAGAGGGAGTCACTGGGACTGGGCTGACGGTAGCGATGACAGTGGTGACTGCAGTGTCATCGCTGCCATCATCGACGGGGGCGACAACAACGGGCACGGAAGTCGTGGTTGGCTCAGGGGCGTCGACGTAGTCGCTTGTGACCACAGGAGAGGCAGCGGTGGTGGTTTGGATGGCAGGGATGGTGGAGTTGGAGAATGGGAATGGTGCGCTGGTAGAGGCGGTTGGGGCGACGGTGCTTGGGGCAGCGGTGGATTGGGCGGCGCTGGATTGGGCAGCGGTGCTGGATGGGGCAGCAGTGGCAGCGGAGCTCTGGACGGAAGATGGGGTAGCGCCGCTGCTGTAGAGAGCTGGTCCAGGGATGACGTACGAATCCAGGGTCTTGTAGATGTCGATGAGGATACCAGCATCAGTGCTCGTGTAGAGCTCAGTGCCTGCAACACCAGCTGGCGAGGCAGTTCCGGAGCCAGTGACGATGAGGTTGATGCACTGGGGGTAGTTCTGTGCACCGTTGGCATCGTAAGCAGAGTGCAGGGCGATGATCTCGTGGCGGAGAACGTAGTTTCCTGGTGCGATGTCGGAAGGAATAGTGGAAACCCAGGTGTTGTTGTTGGCGATGAGCTTGTCAGAGGCCCAGTTGCCAGGGGAGCTTGAGCCGTCAATCAGGCCTTCCTCATCGATCTTGAAGAACTTAAGGGCAGTCTTGTCGACAGTCTCGCACTCGCCGTTGCAGGAGGCGAGGTAGTCAATGACTGGGCCCTTGTGGGACTCGGGCCATGGGGTCCATTGGAGCTCGACAGTGCTGCCGGCGGCCACAGTGATCGAAGTGCCGGCGTTGGTGGCACCGACGTGGCAAATGATATCAGAGTCCTGGAACTTCTCAGGGGCAATGAAACCGTTGTCTAAATCCTCGGGGATTGACCAGCCGGCAACAACAGGAGGTGGGTTGGAGTATTGGAAGGATGGGCTGTAGCCAGTGTTGCTAAAAAAGACGTGTTAAACGCAATTTGGTAGAACCGTTTTGTAGAATGGAGATAATTACTAAGTGCCATCGACAACAATCCCGGAGACCGTTCCGTGGGCGGAGACGGATGATAGCAGAGCGAAGGCGCTCGCGGCGAATGCAACTGACGAGAAAGACATTGTAGGTGGGTTGAGACTCTGTCAAAGAGTGTGTTGTTTTTGGTAGAATGAGTGTATTTGTGCTTGAATTTATGTAGACCTGCTGCACTGAAGAGACGGAAATCGAGCAAGATGCTCTAAAGATGAGAGAAAAGAAGAATGAATGAAGGTAAAAGACTCTGTTCCTGGAGAGATAGAGAAGAGAAGACAGCAACAACGAGGAGAGGAGACTACTTATACCATCGTGCCTCGGAGAATATTAAACAGACAATGCAAGCAAATGCTTCCTTACCACTTCCAGTACTGTACCACTGTTCCCCTCAATATAAAACGGGGGCGGCAAACAAGCCAACCGGGTCACCTCCTGTCGCGCCTCCAGCAATATCCACCTTCCTGCAGAATCACAGGAGGAAATGAAAGATTAGGGCAAAGAATGCTGGGATTATTTGCAGCTGAGCATATGAGGCTCTCCGCTATATTCCTGCCTTAGCCCGCTATTGTGCTTGCGTGCGATCCTGTGAAACGCCGCGCATCCACTGGCGTAGTCAGATTGTCAGTGCGTTCGTAGCGGTTAATTTAATACGAACAACTATTTTCTTGGCTATCAAGGCCCACGTGGATGTCGCCGCGCTATGCCACAGTGTATGCACAGGGTAATATTCGGGTGCAGAGCCGCCGAGACGGACGGATATGAGGTTGGATCCGGCAGGGTGGTGGAAATGGTGTGTTGTGCTAGGATGTGAGGAGGGGGCGTTGTGATTAAGGTCCGGAGGGGGATAAACTGAGAAAACGCAATAATAGGGGTTGTTACTCAGCTTCCTGTTATTGTGGAAGTGGTGGTGGCTTTTCAATGAATCAGATGAATCGGTTTTTGCTCAGCTCAGGAGCGTACTCATTGTGTAGGGCATGATAGATCAAATGAACGAATTATTTCTCACCATATCATCGTGTGTATCAACTATACAGCACTTGCCGTCATCAAGCACAGCGCCAAAGATTTCGGTACGGGTCTGTGCTTCAAATTGCTGTAAACTAGTGTCTTGGTCTTGTTGTATGGGGAAAGGCACAGACCCAAACGGAAACCTTTGGCGCCATCTATACTGTACAGTATACATGAAAGATTGGTCGTTGTAATGGGAGCCACTGCGATCATAAAAGATGAGATGCGTCGGGAAACACAGTTTCTCCGTTTCTGGACACTAGTTTGCGAGTTATAATGCGGACAAAAGAGCTTGTCGTCATCGTTCGGCTAAGACATACGACGGAGCTCTATCTCAAAAGCTGCAGCTCGATTACTTAACTGTCTCGCACATCATCAGTGCTATAACCATCCTTAAAAGACTTCATGTCTGCTAAACTATGATCCTTGGAAGAATTCACCTGATCTCCAAGTATCCAGCTAATCATCTACAAACGGCCAAGCTGACGACGAGGACACTAACAGTCCGCCACGGCCCCATGAAGCCGCAACGCGTTGACGCACCGCTAACACGGTCAGCGACCTTCCTCGTCCTATCAGTATCTAACACCCCCGACGCGATCCGAACTGTCCGCTCAACACTAGCAAGTGTCGACGACCTGACCAAGAATGTTGGCTTTCGCGGCCTGAATACCGAGTTCGCGTGTACAGTTGGGATAGGCAGCGAGGCCTGGGATCGCGTCACCAGTCTTCCTCGGCCGGCAGAGCTGCATCCATTTGTTCCCGTCAAGGGGGAAGTTCACAGCGCTGTAGCGACGCCTGGAGACTTGCTCTTCCATATCCGGTCTGATAGGAGGGATTTGTGCTTTGAGTTTGAGCGGCAGCTATTGGACCTCCTGGGTGACTCTGTTGCTGTTGTCGACGAAACAACTGGCTTTCGCTACTTTGACGTGCGCGACCTACTAGGGTTTGTCGATGGTACAGCTAATCCAGTTGGTAATGCTGTTGGTGTTTCGACCCTCGTCGCTGACGAGGATGCATCCGCCGCCGGAGGCAGCTACGTCGTCGTGCAGAAATATGTACACGACCTAAAAGGCTGGGCTGCGCTCCCAGCTGAGACGCAGGAGGCCATCATTGGGCGCACGAAAATAGACAACATTGAGCTTGACGATGCAGAGGCTGGAAAGCAGTGCAGTCATAAAACTCTAGCTACGATTGAAGATGAGAACGGCGAGGAACAGGAGATCCTCCGTGATAACATGCCGTTTGGATCGCCTGGTGCGGGTGAGTTTGGGACATACTTTATTGGGTACTCGAGGCGCCTATGGGTCATTGAGAAGATGCTAGAACGCATGTTTGTTGGGGACCCTCCAGGGCTACATGATCGTATACTTAACTTCTCGAAACCAGTGACAGGGACGACGTTCTTCGCGCCCTCCGCTACCCTGCTCGCTAGCCTTGACCCGAGCGATTGAAAGTGCGGGTTAATCTCAAGGAAATCACACTTAGTTATGCGGTTATCACTACCCAGCTGTTAATAAGATGAACCATTTTGTACCCACTTGCCAGTGTACCCGCAATGCATTACAGGACAATGCCATTTCATTCCATCCATAAGATGAACGGATTTTCCCATCCCAAATCTAGACCTCCACGAAGCCGTGCAGATGAACGAATTTTCCGTCTGCTGCACAAACCCACAAAAAGCGCTGTCATTGAAAGAAGCCTCGAATCAGATCAGCGGGCGGCAGATCACCATGGTGAGACATCCCCACTGTGATGAGGGCATGCTGTTTGTACATCGCATCAATTGTTCCCGCCAATGTGTGCGCCGAACTCGCCAAAACTCCCACTCGGACGTAGGCAGAGTACTTTGTTCGCCTGTTGTAGATATTGCGTAGGCGCGGGCGAGGAAGTGAGGTTCGTTTCATGGATATTGTGTGTGGATCGGGTGCTATGCCGTGTCATGGCTCCGTGGTGGTTTATGAAACGGGAGGGGCGTGGTAAATAGGTAGGGGTTAGGGAGGAGAGGGGGAGTAGGGCAGGAGAGTAACGTGGCTTTCATTAGTTGCTTGGGGCACCATGCAGCGGGCGGCTGGGTTAAATTGCGAATCTGGGAGCAGGCATTGAGGTTATGAGTTTAATAGAAAGCTATACTCTGTAAAAAGGGGGAAAGGAGCTTGGGTGACGCTGGAGTTGAAGTCAATATCGAAGTTTATGTTGATTTTGGGGGTCGCTTAGATTACAGTGCTGAGGGGCGGAGTTAGAGAAGTCTGGTGGATTTGTGTGTGGGAGATAAGGAGTACAGTAAGAGACTTGTTGTTCGTACGTATATCCACAGCCCCCGAGCACTAGAACTAGTACGGTACTATACAGTACATAACATATTCAAAGTAAACAACGCACAAAACGCATTCCACCATGCGTACTAGAAACCACTGGCAGAGCACAGGATGAGTACAGCATGAGGACGACACACTATGAGCTCCGCTTGTACAGTACAGTACAGCACAGTACATATAAGACAATTCTTCCCCTCTAATGATCTACGTATCTCGCTCCCCCTGCCCCCGGCTCATCCGGCCCCTGGCGCACAAGCATCGCAAATAAACGCCACTGCCACCCTCAAACAAGCTAGGCGAGGGAAACGTTTCGCGCCCCTGTCAGACGCCACAGTAGCGCGGCCTGGAGTAGCCGATCACAGATCTGGACAGGCGGCGAAACACCCACTCGCTCCCATCGCGCCAATGACCGCACTCGATCGCCGAGTACTTGCTTTGGCGTGCACATCCTTAATTGAAGTTCGAGGCCCAGTCAACGGATCAGACTCCGCAGGGCGGTGCGCTCTGGATTGTGTTTGGTCGGCGAAGATGTCTAGCCATTCCATCTCTTGCCCCTGTTTCCCTGGGTTTTCAGGGTTTGCCTTGTTTCCTGTCGGCGACTCGCCAGGCTCTAGCTCTTTGTTGTTCCTGTTCCTGTTGCTGTTGTTTGCTTTCATGTATGTACTTTTCCATACTGTGGATGCTGGTGCAGTACTTCCGTTCTGTTAATCTCCATGGAATAAATACTGTAGTATTCGAGTACTAATTACCGATTCCCTGGACGAGTGTCCAGGCCCTCCCGCTCAGCTACCCCACGTCCCATTCGCTAGGTGCAATTTGCGTATAGTATTTCCTTTACTTCTATGCCCTTCAACCTTTTTCTCCTTCTTTTCCTCCACCATCAAGATATCTTCACGTCTTCTTGACTACCTCACACTCTTTTCTTGCACAGTCTCTTCAGCCAGGTTGCTTTCTTCCTCCAACTTCTGTCCATTCCTTACGAGAAATCAATCCCAGCGAAATCGACTTTCGCTCGTTTTTACCAGGCCAATCAAGCACATCTCGTCCTCGCTATCGTTCTCCAGTCGATCACGATCACCAAAGCCTTCCCATCAGAAGATCGATATACAGGGCATTGATTGCTCTCCCGTTTCAGGCAGGCCCTCACCACACAAGAAATTTCTTCAAGACAACCTATCCTATTCAAGATGCAGTTCTCCACACTTGCCGTCGCTCTTTTCGCCGCTCTGGCAACCGCCCGCAGCCACGGTCACCAGCACTTCCAGCACCGCCGTGCCTTCAACGAGTCTTCTTCCGCCGTTGACTTGACCACCCTGACCGTCCAGGTCACCTCTACTCACACTGTTATCGGCTGTGCCCAGAACGTTACCGACTGCCCTGCCCGCGAAGCCACCGCTGTCCGCACCGTCACTGAGGTCGTCGACTTGACGACAACCGTCTGCCCCGTTGCATCGGCCTCTCACATCTCCAGCAGCATCGTTGCATCTGCCTCCCAGACTCCGGGTACCGTGACATCTACCCAAGGTGCTGAGCCTGTCCAGACGAGCGACAGCGTTCTAACTTACACCCTCGGCACCGGTGCTACCGCATCCGTCGTCACTACCACCATCAAGCACACCATTACTGGTTATGTCGTATGTCACTCCTCTTGAACACTTCATGTCTTGCGGTGTTCTTCCATCACAACCACAATCTAACCTCTTCCAGACCAAGTACTTGACCAAGACCAGCGGTGCCGAGGCCACACCTGCTGTAGGCGGTGGCCAGGCCAATGTCGGTGGAAATGACAAGGGAAATGACAGCGGCAACTCCGATGAGCCAACGACCACCGTCCGCACCACCAGCACTGCCACCCGCACCATCACCGTGAAGCCATCCACGACAACCGGCCCAGCAACTGGCTCATTCATTGGCTCCGCCAACGGTGAGGACACCAACGCAGGCAGCGGAAGTGACTGCGCTGCACCCGTCACCGTCACTGTCGCCCTCTCCACCGTCACCGTGACCTACACCCCTCCCGCAGCAACCGGCACTGCCGCCTCTATTCCAGACGCGGTTGTTCCAGGAAACGAGGCTGCTGTCGAGACCACAGCCGCTTCTGAGGCTACTGCTGAGGCACCATCTACCACTGCCAAGCCTACCAGCAGCGTAGCTGAGGAGGAGCCAGTTACCGTTGTCACTGTTCCAGTGATCCCAGTTCCGTACAAGAACTCCACCGAGACCGCCACGAGGCACCACAACCACCCCTCCGGCTTCTTGACCGTTCCAAAGATCTCAGGAACTGGAAGCAGCATCCAGCCCGTCCGCACCGGTTGGTACTAAATGGATGGACGTCAATATCACCGCCACTAGGCGTTTGAGCATGTTTTAGCGTGTTGCAGTCATGGAGACATTTTTCTGCCTTATTTCTGAGCAACGAACAGCATGCACAGCATACCTTTACTTCACTTCTATGTAACACTTTCGGCATTTTCTGATTGTGTCTTTTCTTTCCATTTACCTTTATAGAAAGTTTTATTCTTGGAAAAGGAGGGTTTTGGCCATCGAGCCGGGATACGCTTCAGGATATGAATAGAACGCACTTGTACCATGTATACACAGCAATGAAGACAATGAACACCCTGCCTGTGTACCTTCCATATCTTATTAATACCTTATTTCCCCTCCATATTATTATGTTGATAGTTATCTCCCAACCCCTTACTGTTCAGAATGCGCTAACCGAGGGGTAATGCTTGGCGTACTGGTAGTGGTGGGGTTCTTGTGACGGGCATCCAAATCTCGAAAAAGGATTCCCAACCACCGCCCCGATAAGAACTTCCCCGCCTCTATCTTGCTCAAATAACACTGCAAGAGCTGCAATACTCGATTCAATAATTGTCTCCATTTCAAACACACGCTAAAGCACGATGTCGCACTCTCACTCTCACGAAGGCGTTGGTGCCGGGCACTCCCACGATCCCGTCGCGGCAGCTGCGGACCATGGGCACACGCACGAGATCCTTGACGGGCCGGGAAGCTATATGGGCAGAGAGATGCCCATTATTGAAGGCAGGAACTGGGATGAGAGAGCCTACACTGTGGGCATTGGAGGGTATGTTTCTCTATAGTTTTTCTATCAATTTTTGGTCGGCTGGAGTAGCAGGCACACAGAAGAGATAAGGATTGCGCGTCATGGCTGGCAAGCTTCTGGAACCAATTCTCATAGTTTGAGAATTGTCGTCCGTGCCATTCACGTCAATAGCCCCTCATTACCCAAAATTCCTCAGCCCAGATGCCCATCACCCGCCCTCTCCCCATCCAAACCCCAACGATGACGTAACCGCTAACACCTCTGCAGCCCCGTCGGCTCAGGCAAGACCGCGCTCATGCTCGCCCTCTGCCTCGCCCTTCGCGAGAAATACAACATCGCTGCCGTCACCAACGACATCTTCACTCGTGAAGATGCCGAATTCCTGACCGCCCAAAAGGCCCTCCCGGCCTCAAACATCCGCGCAATCGAAACGGGTGGGTGCCCCCACGCCGCCGTGCGTGAGGATATCAGCGCCAACCTCGCCGCGCTAGAGGACCTGCAGAGGGAGTTCCGCACGGACATCTTGTTGATTGAGTCTGGCGGTGATAATTTGGCAGCGAACTACAGTCGCGAGTTGGCTGATTTCATCATCTACGTCATTGATGTGAGTGGTGGTGACAAGATCCCTCGTAAGGGCGGACCAGGGATCACGCAGAGTGACCTGTTGGTTGTTAATAAGACGGATTTGGCCGAAATTATTGGGGCGGATCTGGATGTCATGGAGCGTGATGCGAGGAAGATGAGGGAGGGTGGTCCAACCATCTTTGCGCAGGTGAAGGGAGGTAAGGGTGTTGATCACATTGTTAACCTCATACTCAGTGGATGGAAGGCTAGTGGTGCTGAGGCAGTCAGTCGTGAGAGGGGTGGACCCGTGGCTACGGCAGATTTGGCGAAGCTGGCTTGAAAGGTAGAAATATGGATTGCGGGATGAGTGTAGACGTCAGCTTGTCATGTCGATGATGGACTAGCTCTTAGATTGTTGTTCGTCACTAGCTGTTATCCAACCATTATATACGCAAGGTAGCTTAGCCTATGTTTATACTGACCAAGTTCAACTTGCTATGCCCTAAAATGCCATGTATATCATATATCATAACACCATTATTTTTGGAACTATCGCGGACCTAACCGCAGGCTTGCCCGGCTCCGACCCCCCCATACGCGCTATGTGTAAGTTGTCATGTCATAACATCATAAAGCCTTCATAGTCAGAAGATTATCTAAAACCTAAGCTATTAAAGTATAGGCCTATGATTTCAATAACACCCAATATACTGCAAAAAGGAGTAAATACCGCACAGCCATGGCTTGATTTTACCGTAACCATAAATAATCTGCTACACACACAAAAATTCCATGACGAACTACCAAACGGACATATATACTTATCTTTCCCATTCCCACTCACTTCCCCCTTTTCCTCTTCCCATCGCAAACTTCCTAGTCCTAAAGCTTTCAGATCCATTCTACACGAACCATCAAACAAAGCACCGGCCCTCAATCATGAAGTACGATCTCAATCCCTCCCTCACCACCCCGCCCGTTGAACCACCTACGGAACCACCAACCAAACAACTCTCAATCGGCGACCCCATTCCCAGGGCTCCAAGCCGCAAGCACTCCTCCAACAACGTCCCCACACTCTCTACCACCTTCGACGCCCCTCCCACTCCTCCAACAGAGCAAATCCCATCCCTATCACACACTCCCACCGAAGAGGTCCCGCCACAAGCGCCTCCGAGCAGCGGCAATGGGACGCCGCTATGCACTATCCACGAGGATATAAAGCTCAAGGTGTCAGCGGATGACTGGTTGATGGGGAGGCCGTGTGCGGAGCCGGAGTCGCCCGAGGAGGAGGAAGGCAACGGTGAGGATGATATGAGGACCGCGACGGGGTCGAGGAAGCCGCCGCCTCAGAAATATTATGAACCGATTGATCACCCGAATTACCCGGTTGAGGGGCGCTGGAACTTTCCTTCGGCGTTGGTGGGGGAGAGGATTGTGGACGGGGCGATAAGACTTGATCCTGAGATTGAGAAGGATATTGAGAGGCGGGGACCACCGGTTATGAAGAATGGGATAGTGAAGGGGAAGCATGTGTGGGAAAGGGAAGAGAGGGAAGAACGGGAGAGGCAGGAACAGGCGAGGGAAGAAGAGAGGAGGGAGCAACGGGAGATTCTGGAACGGTTAAGGCAAGATGAGGAGAGGGAAAGAGAGAAAAGGATGAGAGATGAGCGTGATAGAGAGGCGATGGAAGCACAGACAAGAGGAGGAAGGAGGAGGGAAAAAGCGGCACGGGATGCATACGCGAAAGAAAAAGAGGCGAGCTGGTGGAGGATGGTGAGGGGGAGATTTTCGAGATCCAGATTTGAGGTTCCCAGCCCTGTTCCTGCTCCTGCTCCTACTCTTGCTGCTTCTGCTGGGCCTTCACGGGGAGAGACGGTTATGCAAGAGATCCCAGAGGAGGCCAATGAGTATACGCCATCTGGAGCTGCGTCACCAGACATGATCTCAGCAGCTCGGGCTGAGGCTACTTCTAAAAAAGAATCAGAGGTTAGAGCTGAGGCGGCTGCGGCATCCAGAATAGCCGCGCCGAGGACGGGCCCGAAGCCTTCAGCAGCGGAGAGAGCAAGAGCTGCTGTAGAGAACGAACCACACTCGCCTAGCTGGAATGGGAGCACCTACATTGACGGCCGCGAGCACCATTACTGCGGCTCGGACTTCCCATGCCAGATGGAGCCGCCGTGCAGCCCGTCCATTAGGGATCTCTGGGACAAGGGCGTTCCCATCACGCCCGATGGGCCGCCGCCGAGCCGCAGTCCGTTTATTGCGCCAGCGCGCGCATTCTTCGATAAGAAGGAGCAATGGCCGCCGGAGCCAAAGTACAGGAAGCCTGTTGCTGTTGAATCTATCCGCGTCGGCAATACGGCGGACACGACGATTGTTCATCAGCCAATCCCAGTGACTCTTTCGCCTGATAGGGCTAGGGAGAAAGATAATGCACGTGCGAGGGACGGGTGCAAGACGATGAGGGGATTGAGGAAAATCTGGGGTTTCTGGACGGGTGGCAAGGCGGGCCCGCGCCGAGGGGTAACGGCGGCTGGGAGCCAGGAGAACCTTGTTATGGCTCAGAGACTTGGGGATAGAGAAGCGGCGGAAGAGGCTAGGGGGCGCATGACAGCTTCTGAGGCTGCTGCAAACCTTGCGGCTTCGGCGTGCTATCCAGTCGGTGAGAGCATCGTGGAAACGGCTCAGGTCGTCGAGGAGGCGGGTAGTGGGACACAGACGATGAGGAATAATGAAGGGGAGAAATTTAATACAGAGAATGCGACCAAGAAGGAATAATGGCGTAAGGAAAGAAAGCGGACTTGATGGAAATCTCCTTGAAAACACCTGCTTACCTAGATAGCAACACGGTTTATAATGTATAATTCTAGTATATATAAGATTAATAACACATTCATAGCATCTTTCAAAAGGCATAAAAACATGAATATATATCCGGTATATCACATGAACCTTTTACTTTATGAAACTACAAAACGGACCATTTCAAGAAAAAACTCAAACTCAAAACAACGACTTCACACGATTCAAGCTTTTCTGTTACGATCGTCAAATGATGTCATAGAGTGGGGCGTCTCCTGTCTCAGATTCTCAGCGGATATCGGCAATCTTTAGGCCGATCAGACGTAGTCTTGGCAATTTGAGTGTAAATCTTGCGATCGACAGGGCAGTGCAAGAATCGGAAAGAGATTTCTTAATTAGGTAGTTATTAATTTAAAAGCGGTTAAATCAATACAAAATAATGCCAAAGCCAGTTAAAATTTAATCAGCGCGGCAGGGGTCCTGCTAATTCAAGGATTTTGATTGATTGACTCGAACGATTTGAGATCGAGACGACCCATGTCATAAATTTGATATTGAAGATAGAGAATTCTCATATAGGCATTCCATTGCATATTTATTTCTTAGAATTTCCTCTATCACTACGAGAATATTCAACGGTCAAATAAATAGGAGGGCGCAATGGCAGAAGTACTATGTAGATATAATAATGGTGCGATCATTTTCCGAGGAGGGAAACAGTGGTGGAGGGAAGAGTGGAGAGAACCAACAGGAAACAATACGAGCGGAACGGGAAGAAACTGGTTGCTTTCATGTCCACCCATACCCAACACATTCCCGCGGCCTTATAAATAGAAAATTTCATCTACTTCGTATCAATCCACTCTGCCGCGCTAATCTTGTTCCAGAGCATAAGTGGTGGAGAGGAGGAGGGACTCGAAATTTGATACGAATCTGACGACGGCGCAGCCATTGAACCCTGCTCTCATCCCGTCCCTGTCGCCATACCTGCTTTACCTACATTGCGGACACGCCCTTTTTACAAACACGACATACTTTTTGGATAGCAAATCTAGGGGCGAGCGACTCAAATCGTTGTGGCGATTCTAAAATCTCTATCTCCTGTTCGCCACCACAGCCCATTTTACCTAAACAGCTTCATCGCTCGCAACTGGTATCTCCAAGAACGCTCTTGAACACCTTCATTCTTTTCCAGCGGCACCAGCCGCCATGATGCCCATACAATTGGCAGACAGGCGGCGACCTCCTCACGTCACCATAAACTCGGGAAGTGGCGGAGACATCCTTGCACAGGCACCACGCAATAACAGCAGCTCCGACTCCATATCAACCAGGCAGCTAATACCGCAGCCGTTCGCTTCGTCACGTCATTCCAGCAGGACTACATCGCCAGTTTACGAAGGGAGGCAGTTCCCAGATGGTTCAGAATTATTATTACCCCGCGGTGGCTCAACGAACGATAGGCCTTATCGCGATTTCTCGAATTCGGATCCTTACTCGACGCAGTCGTCGCGACGAACAAGTACGAGTTCGGATGGAGGGGGGAGATATGGCCCTTTTGCTTCGCCGTTTGATGATAGGGCGGGAGGACCAGACGATGATAATGTGAATACGCAGACGGTGACGGAGAAGTATAACTGTGCGCCTACGCCGGGGTTATTAGTGTTTCCGGAAGATGTGGAGCAAGACGACGAGATGCACAATCCTGATCCGAATGAAAAAGAACACAGAGATGGGAATATTTGGACGAAGAGAGGGGCGGTTAATCTGGGAGGCCTAGCGTTTCTTCTTTTGGGGATGTTATCGCTATTTATCATATGGCCAGTATTGTATGTTGAATCCCTCGAGCAGTGGAATAACTTTGCTTCTAACAGCTCGCAGAACGGTCGCCTTGAGGAAGAAAAACGCAGGGCATATTGGATGCGAGGCGGACCCGGACTGTCTATCAGATTCAGTGCCATTATTGAAGAATATGAGGACCGGCCTTATCGACCCAGACACACCCGAATCGGTGAAGACGAAAACCGCACAGGATGGGACAAAGTTAGAACTAGTATTTTCGGACGAATTTAAGAAAGCTGGCCGGACATTCTACGACGGTGATGATCCATATTTCCAAGCGGTGGATATTTGGTATGGAGCAACGCAGGATTTGGAATGGTATGACCCAGACGCAGTTTCGACAGCGAACGGCACGCTCAATCTACGATTCGACGCCTTTCAAAGTCACTTCCTCAACTACAGATCTGGTATGGTACAGTCATGGAATAAACTATGTTTCAAGGGTGGCCGATTAGAAGCAAGCATATCATTACCGGGGAGAGGCGACATTGAAGGCTTCTGGCCAGGATTTTGGGCAATGGGAAATCTGGGCAGGCCTGGGTACTTGTCTACGACTGATGGCCTGTGGCCTTACAGTTACGAGGACAAGTGTGACGCTGGTATTACCAAGAATCAGAGTTCTTCAGACGGTATCTCATTGCTCCCCGGCATGAGACTTCCCGCTTGCACCTGTTCAGCGGAGGACCACCCCTCGCCGGGCAAATCACGCTCAGCGCCCGAGATCGACTGTATCGAGGCCTCTGTGGACACTCTCAATCCCGCCTCCCTCGGCAGCGCAACAGGCACTGCATCGCAGTCTTTCCAACTTGCCCCATTCGATATCTGGTACCAGCCAGACTACAACTTTGTAGAGCTCTACGACGACAAAGTGACAGAGATGAATACCTATCGTGGAGGACCCTACCAGGAAGCATTTTCCGCAGTCACATACCTTAACAATAAATGGTACGACGGAAATGGCTACCAGACATATGGCTTTGAATACAAGCCCGGCGCAAAGGGCGATCTGGTCTGGTTCGTTGGCGACGAGTACACATGGAAGATTGACCCGCGCTCGCTTCGTGCAAACGGGAATATAGGGCAGCGCATTATCCCCGAGGAGCCGATGGCAATGATCATGAATTTCGGGATGAGTAATTCGTTCGCCCAGGTCTTTCTGGCCGATCTGGCAAAGCTGATGCCGGCGACTATGCGCTTCGATTATATTCGTATCTATCAGGATCCGAATGAGAAGAGCGTGACGTGCGATCCGGTCGGGTATCCGACAACGGATTATATTAAGAATCATCCGGAGCCATATGCCAACCCGAATTTAACGTTGTGGTAAGTTTTGAGCATTTTTACTTCCATGAGGCTTGGTCCAGGTTACTGACAAGGAATAGGGAGAAAACGAACTACGATTGGCCACAGAATACCCTTGTGGATGGCTGCAAAGCGTAAATGGGATATATAGAGGATATGAATGAAGTGGCGACTCCAAATCGCACTGGAGTACGAAAATGTGCTTCTCAGCCAGAATCAGTGACTCGCGAAGCAGTTGAGCACCTACAAAGTAGTTATTCCTACATTATTCACCAGTTGGATGCTTTCAGGTTGGACAAACGAGCCGGCGAGTTCGGTAGGAGTTTTGGGATTTAACCATGTTATGGCCATATATGAGGAGTTTTGGATATGCCCTGGGATATAGACATTTTGGAAAGACGACGACGGATGTTTGATGACTTGTAGAAGGATATATAGACGAGATAGAGAACCCTTGGGTAAAGTAGGTGAATGAAAATGTGAAAATATACCAACCTTAGCTCATATTTCGTATCTGAGTACTCTCAAGTCGAGGCGAAGACCACAACAGGCTTCACGCGCGAGAGATAGGAGGGACGCTGCCGGTAGGGTAATGGTTCCCTACAGCGGCCCGACTCCCATACGAAGAAATAGTGGCATATATTACAGCAATTGACATCGTGAGCCTCCCGTCTCGCCATTCCTGGTTATCCACTCTCGTATTTTGCATACTCCGCACCCAAGAATGACTACAGGAAATGACACGTCTCCGCCAATCAAAAGGGGATATGGTTTAGTGGTATAACGCGTCTTTCGCATAGATGAGGTCCGGCGTTCGATTCGCCGTTTCTCCAATGATCGTAGGAGCTTCTTCTCTGAAAAGTTCTGATTTTTTGCACTTTTTGGCTCGGAGACTTCGGCCACACAATGATTGGCTCCATGCGTTTCATACGAAGTTCAAGGGATATCCAATGGTTTCGACATCGCACACATGGGAAGTCAGGACAGGTACTGGGTCATGTAGAGTATTTTTTATTTATATGGGCTAAAATCGCCCTTCCAAAAAATCTTTTGAAAATCTCGAAGAGATATACGCACTAAGCGAACCTGCAGCACGTCCATCTTGGCTTTCGCCGGACAAAAGGCAGGATTATAAAAGGCGGTTCGCTCTTGCATATCCGGGAATGTAATTAGGCCATTGAAACCAGGGATAGTGAATCCTTGGTCCCGAGACGGATCTCGGGAGGGCCAACTCATGGGTATGTTGGACTGCTAACGGGGTATATGGACAAAAGAGAAGACATTGTTACAGCGCGGCTGCTACAACTGCGCTCGACGTAGAAGCTGCGTCCCTTGACGGAAAATGCAGGTGCCATCGCGCAGTACTGAGTAGAGTTTGGTCTTACAGACAGAAGCTGTAAGTGCTCATGTAAAGCTCGATGGCCAAATTCCAACCATTGTGGAATGAAAAGGAACACAGCTTCTACGTTGAGAACGTAGTTGGAGCAGGCGTGCCGGTTACACGATATTTGTGAAAGAGAAAGGTCAAATGGAAAACATCAAGGGAATATATTGTGGTGCGCGACGCTAGTGAAAAATCGCACTAGTCCATTCTAGGACAATTTAGACACAGGATGCTCACGGGTCCATGACGGGTCCATGAAACAAGAACAACTCATAAATGCATTCTATATGTGTAGCGTAGAAATATATATATTCATTCAAAAGTAGTTATTAAAAGAAGCCTCCATATCGACGAGAACGCTAAGAGGCTGCTTCCATTGCTTGGAAGCTACCCATCATGTTCTTCGAATAAGAGTCGGCATCCAACGTTATTGCCGCCATATTGACTCGGCTCTGCAGCGTGTTATTCACACTGTCAACCACTTCCCTCTCCCCCATAATCTCGCTCATCACTCTGTTCTCGTTCACCCAGTACCCGTCGGCCTTTCCTCGCAGGGTCTCATCCCTGTTGACCGTGTTCAACAGCACAGCAGCAGCGCTCATCTTAGACCTCGCGGAATCCAAAACTTTCGTTGTTGTCTCTAGGCGCTCTGCTGGAGAGACTGGGATGACAAATGCGCGGTTCGTAGATGAGAGGAATAGGAGCCAGCCCACAAGGGCGTCGAGACCAGCAAGAACAACGTAGCGGTATGTATGGGTCCTCCAGAAGAACATATCTAGGTCCTCCAACCGTGTCGCCTTCGCGTTCAATTTGTGGTCATACTCGGAGAGATACGACATGTCCACTACAGCAATAATGACTGAGCAAATCGTGGCAAATCGCCTCCATACTCTGCCTTCCTCGCCAACGAACATTCCTGACGTTGCGACTGCCAGCACAGCAAGGTTGAAGACATGCGGCGTCAGCACGGATGACATGGTGTAGTAGTAGAAGCTTCTGTGATCGTCCGCTTTGCAGAACAGGCAGTTGCCAATAGCATCGGGGCCAAATTTGAGGTAAAGTAGTTTCGATTCCAGAGAAACGAGTTTCTCGCGCAACCGAAGGTCGAGTTCGGTCAGGCCATGTGGTCTTATGGCAGTGAGGCGTGTGAATAGTACATCCACGGGTATCTGTATGCGGGATTGTGTCTTTTTGAATATGTTCTCCTCCGAGAAGATTGGTAGTGTCGCAATGAGTAAGATGACTGATATGACGAAGAGTATTCCTAACGCTCTAGCCACCGCCGGAGGAATCGGCCGAATAGGTCGCCCTCCTTTCTTTGAGTTTTCTCGAAATGATCGGTAGTAGCCGATGGCCTTGGGTAGTAACATAGGCCCAAAGAATATGAGGACCGACTTGATGCTTTGATACGTTAGCCGAGCCATTTATTGTGCAAGATGACGATATACGTACGTCCCCCACGATACCATATTAAGCAAGTCCAATACCTATTTCGTGCGTGAACCGTGTTCTCAAAAGTTAACATAACCGCTGGCGCATACGCTTACAATCCCGTTGATGCCAGATGCACCACCGGCAGAACAACCCCTGCGTCCCGAGCGGTCAACCCAACGCGGACTAGCGGCTGGCACGATATTTTGTTATCCAAAGCTCGCAAACTTGCACTTTGTTCCTCTTTCAACATCATTTACAACGAATTGGCCAAGTGCCAACCCACAAACTGCCAAGTGTACTACATCATGTATTACATATGAGTTCTACTGAGTATATCTGTTCATATGCAATTTACTAGCTAAATAAGCATTTGCATAGCCATCTTTCCTTCCCCCCCCCGCACAGATCTATTCAAATCCTCCAGTGGCACTTTCGAAGCTTTGGTTACCCCCTCAGTGGTTTCTCACAGTCAAAAAGAATGCCCAGAACGAGCCCCAAGTACTCTGCCAAGAGTCATCTCACTCGTGTTGCAAGGTCGAGCTGAATAAGCCAAGACATCCTTTGCGTCTTTATTGATGAGAGACAAATCCCAACCCCCACCTACATAGAAAAAAATGCTTCATAGACCATAAGTTTCATTGAGCATGTTACGTGATAACCCTATTTTACCATCTATAACTCCTTTTTCGCCTCCGTCTTCTCTGTGCTCGCTGGTGTGTCCGCCTTTTCCCCTCCCGCCTTCATCGGCGCCTCCTTCTTCTTCTGCCCCTTCTCACTCTTCGCTGCCATAACCAAGCCCACCGCAGCAACAATCGCATCGCTGACGAGCAAAATAATACTCGCGCATGCCATCTCCCACACCTGTATGCTTATAGAACCCAACGGCGCCCGCGGGCACGAGAGCAGCCACTCCCCATAATACGGAACCCTGCCGTGCGGAAGCCAGAACATGGGCTGTTTGGCGTACCAAAATTGAATCAGTGTGCGTACACCATTTGTGCAGATCCAGCGCAGGACTGTGACCACTCTGTTGAATTTCGCTTTGTGTCCATCGAGTGCTGCCTCTGTAGGTGGGGTGTTAACATGGGGCTTGCTCTGGTAGGGAAATCCTGGGGAGAGGGGAGGCGGAGGGGCGTACTCTTCTTCTCCAGGATCTCAAGCTGTTTGTCATGGGTTCTGCTCAGCTTAGCCCATTTGGCGAACTGGTCTTGTGCGCTTATCGAGTTGAGCTCTTTTCGGATAGATAGGTATTCCGCCTGGAGCTTCTTTTGCTCCTTGAACGCCTTGGATGTCGGTGTGGGGAGGCTGTTATATAGACTCCACAGCTATACTCAAGTTAGATCTTATGAGCTCAGTGGCGAGAGGCGATATTGTCTTACCAGGGTATTGACCGCGGACGCACCTATCGTGTTGATGAGATGAATGGCCACCTGCAGAATGAAGACGGTGGCAAGCAGGGACGGCATCTTTAATCAGGAGACCCTCTTGGAGTGCACTTGGCGAGAGTGTGTTCGTAGGATCCTGGGGTAGTAATTCCCCTGTTCTAGCCTCCCATGAAGCTTGATGACATGTCTCGTGTGGGCGCGGGGAGCCTCGTTATTTTTATATTTCTGCCTGAGGCATGAATCATGCGTCTCATAATTTGATGAGGCTGGATGTTTCTGGGCGACCACTCACTTGTTTCAATGAAGTTTTGTGATATGATTTCGGACTGAGACAAAAATAGATTGTCTTGTTAATATTTGTTTGTGTCTTGTGGAATAGACAAATTATGGTCGATGCTAATAGTGTTTCAGTACTTTTTTTTCGGCAAAGTGAAGCTTTTTAAATTGTGTGCGCCGAGACACGAGGTATGAATAATGGTTCTGTCTAAATTAAGCCTCTAAATATTCAATTTAGAGCAAATCTACAGACTTAAAAGCGGAAACAGGCTCTAAGCAGGTCGCTGTCGATAGGCCAAAATGGCCGACGAGGCATCTAGATTTTCTCCAGAGTATGAAGCGGTGGTTGGCCTAGTCAACTCGAGATTGTCGACGGGTCCTTTAGACGTCCAAATTCTCCCAGATGCAGGTTTTATGCTTTCTTCGGGTCTCGCCGAGGTTGTAAATAATACGCTCGGTGTACCAAAAGCTGTTCTTGCAAAGGCATTCATCGTAGCTCGGCGGATCTTCTTCGAGCACCTAGACAATTTGACTGAGAATGCCGATGTCATTCTCGACTCCACTTCTATCATGTTGCTCTTCGACCCTGAGCACATCACTGCCGCCAATGCAAGAAAGAAGATATGTCTAGCTTACCGCTCGCGTCCCCTAACTGAGCAAACTAAGAGGTTGACGGACGAGCTATGGTTCACCAAGTTTCTCGTCACGTCCAAACTAAAGCGACACAACAAGTCGCCCACGCTATGGTACCACCGTAAATGGCTCATGAAGAACTTCCATTCAGTGGTGGGGGTACTTGGCAGAAACTGGGTGCAATACGAGATTGAGGAAGTCGTCCTTATTTCGGCAGAGCACCATCCCAAAAACTACTACGCGTGGGATTACATGCGGTGGTGGATCAAATCTCGGCCAGGACTGGGTCCTAACGAGCGCCCTGCAATAAATAGGCAGGTGACGCAGCTTATGCAAAGATGGTGTATGCATCACACCAGCGATTCATCTGGCTGGTCGTTCCTGGCGTGGCTGTTGCTGCGACATACTGACCCCGACTTCCGAGTCAGACAGCATCTCCAAAGCAGTGCCGGAGAGGAAGTTTTGAACTTTGCGGCCAGGTTGAACTTGAAAAACATGTCGTTGTGGAAGTTCTTGCATGAGATTTTGGGGTTTACGAATGAGGCGTTTATACTGGATATCCGGTTTGAGTATATGCGACAGTTGAGCGATATGAGTAGCAGTGAACCGCAAGGGTCGGAGATGCAGGTGTTTGCAGCGAATAGTCTTCTAGCTATCGGCGCGTTTGAAAATCCGCCAGAGTGCGATTGAGGAGCTCAGTTGTGGATTTCAATGGCCGGCTATGAAGCTATATGAAGATATTAAATAGTCTTAGTGGGCGCTGGATGCTATTGGGAGCGAATTGCTATCCGTTAGAGCTTGTCTATCAGCAAAAATACTAAATTATATGATTTCTTCCATCACCAATATTGACCATGCTCAAGAAAAGCAAAACACACACAAACACTTTTGCTATCAGGTTAAGAGAATGAAGCTGCTGTACCATGGACCCCGCGCTTGGCCATCGGTTAGTAGCCTGACGTATTATCAGATCGAGACTACTCAACCCAGCCCGCAAGGACTGCAAATCGGCATGCATGTTGGTTGCAAGCATCCGAATCTTGGAAATCGGAAACACTCGGCCCAGCTCCATATCTCTTGTCGGACTCTAAAACAAGCAAAAAGTCGATTCATTCGCCCAATCGGGCCATGAACCAGGAGGTGGTCTTAGCGGCTGAGATGAAACAAGCCAGCTCCCGCCCCCCTTTTTGTCGTTTAGCTCGGTGGCGGTTGCTGGCTCGACCGACGCCCAGACCACGTCCTCTCACCGCGATTCGAGGAGCTGGTGGGAGAAACAGGAAAGAGACAGGAAACAGAGTGGACGTGCGTGGTTTTGTTCGGTACGACGGTACCCACAACTGACTTTTTGGTGAACTCTGTACACAGTGCCTACGGACAGTATAGTACTCCGATTCGTATTCCACCAACAGACCACCAAGGTCGCATCGGGCGTCCATGACTGCAGCAACTCCTGCTTCATGTGCTGCACGACGGAAAGGCTGTTGGTTCCTTGCTATCTAAGACGCGAAATAAGGATGTCCGCCAACTCTCCCCTCACAGCCTCAACTGGCAAAAAACAAAGTTAGCGTAAGATAACCCAGCCGTCTCTCTCTCCCCCACTGTTCGCCCCATCTTTCACTGTCGCCCACAATATCCCATCCCACGAAACTGACATCATGAACAAACATGTGCCACCCTTTCGACTCGGCTTCCCATTAGCATCAGGGTTCTCCATCCTGGCCGCCTGCAAAAAGGCGCACGAGATAAGGAGTGGCCGAGCAGTGTCTCCAGGGCGCGATGTGAGTGGGTGAGAGAGGGGAGAACTGGCCAAATCGGTGCTTGGCAGTGCGCGAAAGCGGATTTCGATCAGCGTGAGATCAGCACCAGTTATCGCCCGACAAGGCCCATTTGGCGAACAAGAGCGACGTTCCACTCTAGAGCATGCATGGGGCAGGAACGCTATCTCCGCACTGAGTGTAGCCGCCGTGGGTGAGATGTACCTTTTGGGGTAAATTAGTGCTGGAAGATACTTGGTCAGAATCTAAATATTTGGAGTGGATGCTCCTTTAGCCGTCGGGGCCCATCGTATATTCCTACAGTAGTCTGTACTGTATTCCGCCGAAAGGACGACATACCATGGTACATTCCTCTTGTGGATTGTGGGATGTTCCTCTCGTTTATTCTTCTCTTCCCCCTTTTTCTTCATAGAAAGTATCTTGAATAGTAAATAATCGTATCTTATCTTTCCCTTTGAACCATCTTGATACAATCTTTGTCCATCACCATGTGTTTGTGCCGCCGCCGATCAAGAATGTCCAGAAAATGGAGAAATTAAAGAAAGTCGAGAAAACCCTGGTGTGTCTTGTCCAGGGATCTGATTTAGTGTTAGCGCCGCTGCAGCTCCCCCTCCACAAAACTCCACATTTTTGGCACTATGATAGCCTTTGGACGCATTGGAACTTGGCAACCACCACTGGTTGTTACTGTGGTACTGCTGCTGCCGCCGCTTCCTGGGTCCGCCGGGAAACATCCCCATAACCTCCTCTCTGCCCGCTTTGCTCCTTCCTCCTCCTCCCTCCACTCTTTTCCCCACGTCACCGACCTCTCTCTCGCTCCCTCTTTCTTCCATCCTTCGCTCTAGAGTAGTCGGGTTTTTGCTCCTTTGCCGACTGTTCCCTTCCAACCCGATTCCTAGATTTGACCAACTGTCTTAGCCTCCATCTTTTCCTTTCCTGCATTTACATTTCCGTCATCGTCGTCAGTTCGTATACCAGTCCCGTTTTCATTCCTAGCCATTGTCGAACCCGCCCATACCGAAGCCATCCTTTGTCAGATATAAGTGACTTTTGTCGACGACAGCACTGTCATCGACGCGTCAGTCTGGGTCACATGGGGTGCCGATAACTATCCAATTGCTGTTTCCTAGAGGGAAGGGGAGGGATATTGACCTGGCTCGACCGGTGACGCTGCGAAGGAAAGAACGATACAGATCTCATATCGATATACCTGAAATCTACGTCTTATAGTTCGACTATATAGCGGGTTCACAAGTCACCATCCGCTTCGACACTTCTACGGACATATCGCCAATTCATTATTCCAATTATTTCTACGAGTATTCGTACAATTACAATCTACCAACCTCGGTTTTTTAGAACCTATTCGACGCCGGAGACATCTGACGATAGTGACTTGAGATTGCATTCATCCCAAGTTGTGTAAGATGGTGGTTCTCAACCTCCTTCTATTATGCATCTTTTCGACCTTGGTGTCTGCCTTCTTTCCGTTCGTGCCAAAATACAGATGTGTTGAAGATGGGTCCTGCTTGGATCTTGCGGGGCGTGAAACCTCTGCTGGTACCCTCGACGAGGCACCCCAGAAGCCGGGAGTTTTCAAAATTAAGATCGAGCAAACACTACGGACAGTATGCAGCCCCAGAAAAATACAGCCCAGAGGCCGATATTAATTGAACTAGGATGATACTCCCCATGAAGTGAGGGTGGCTCGGTACGCTGCTCAGCTGGCCCGCAAGAATGCTGCGAAGAGAGGGAACGGCTTCTTGATCACCAACTCCGATAAACCCACGACGCCGAACAGTAACGCGATCGACCAGGATGGGACGGACTTTAGCTACACGACATCGGTTTATGTTGGATCTAAAAACAAGCCTATCCGCATGCTCGTGGACTCTGGCGCCGCAAGCACGTGGATTATGGGGTCGACCTGCACCAAGCCGGCCTGCAAGATCCACGACACCTTCGGCCCGGCAGATTCTGATACATATACAACGACTACGAAAACCTTCAGCTTGGAATACGGGACCGGAAAGGTCTCGGGAGCATACATCGAGGACACCATTGGCATTGCTGGATTCAGCTTATCCTTCAAATTCGGCGTGGCAGATGATGTGTCTGACGATTTCAACAACTATCCAATGGATGGCATTCTCGGCCTTGCCCGTGTTCCAAACGCAGTAGTTCCAGGCTTTGCGTCAGCACTTATCGACAAGAAATTGTTGGATAAGAATATCTTCAGCGTCAACATTTACCGGGCTGCCGACCTGGCCAACAATGGGGAGATCACGTTTGGGGGTGTGGATGACTCTAAATACACTGGGGAAATCACATATACTGATATTGCTGCACCTGGGGGCTCATGGGTTATTCCTGTTGACGAAGCCGGCTTCAATGGAAAGGGTTCTGGACTGAAAGGCAAGAATGCTATTATCGACACAGGAACAACCTATTGCTTCATGCCTCCAGCCGATGCCAAGTCATTTTACGCCAACGTACCTGGTGCTAAGGTTAGTGACGATGGTGGCTCGTACGCCGTACCTTGCACAACAACAATAGCAGCCGAGTTTACATTCTCGGGCGCCAAGTATTCTATCCCGTCAAAGGACTGGGTTGGTGGCAAGGTGGGCGGCGTGAGCACCGAAACCATGTGTACGAGTAACATCTATTCCCGTGATGCTACCCAGGACGGAAGCTGGTTGCTGGGTGATACTTTCTTGAAAAGTGTCTACGCGGTATTTGATCTAGATGAGAGCCGCATTGGTTAGTAGTACGATTCCACGTATATGTGCGCCATTCTAATATTGACCAGGACTCGCCTCTAAGCCTGCGGTAGTTACTCCGCCGACATCGGTGTCGTCATTAGGTAGGACCATCTCTTCTTTTCCTAAATTCTCATCCCAGGTTTCTTTTTACCCTCTGTCCAGTCTTTGTCTCGTACTTGGGCAACTTCTGACAGACTCTTTTCAGCGGCCACCCAGAAGACCGCATCTCCCACTGGCCCGCTGGAAACATCCACATCTGACACTTCCACTCCTATAGCATCTGGATCCGCCGCCCAAAGCCCAACCGAGACTAGCTCTGGCCCTATCGCTACAATGACCACCGGTTCCCAAGGATTCAACGCCGTTCCCGGCTCATCCAGTGTCCCTACCACGGCATCAGCAGCGAACTCGGCCGCTGCGGAACCCGATGCACAGGCAGCAACGAAAGACTCATCCGCTTCTTCTATACTCAACACTCACTTCACTCTCTACATAGCTGCGTTCCTCGCCGCCGCCGCCACGGTCCTCTAAACCCCATGGCACCATCTTCTGGCCGCTCATACTTCTCGAGCTGGCTTCACTCATTTGTACTTAGCGTGTTTTTATTCTGCATTTGCATCACATAACGACGAGATAGCTGGCACTCTCTTGGAGATGTGCACGTACACAGGCTGCTGCTGGGGTGGCTGCCTGTGTTTTACTGGGGAACAGGATAAATCTTGCATTGGCATGCATTGTTTGGTTGGTGTGTCAGGATTGTAATAAAGGAACGAACTGCATATATTCATGGCCGGCTGTACATATATACACTGCATTGTCCGTTAAAGGACGGACCGATACATATGGGGGAAGGGGTGCGCCTTATCAGAGGTGGCCCAGTAATGGAAACATATTTGAAGATATTTTATACTTCTTGGTGCAGTGATATGGTATTGTTACTGTTTACAATTTGAATAGTGCATTCCGCACTTGAGAACACCACATTGTTGGATCTCATCTCCTAGTATTCAATTCAATTTATTCATATTCAGTCTATTATCAAAGATCAAAGTCATAACTCCAGCAAGCCTGGTATCAAAAGGTTTTTAACGCCACAATGGCAAAATCATTCATATTCCGTCACGCCATAGCTAACTAGCTCTCGCACAAATAAAAAAGCAACCAATAAACACCCTCTCTACTATCAACCAGCCATACAATTGAGTCCCGTCTTCAGTACAATGTGGTATTCGCCCAATGCTGTATCTGTAGCTCTGATGTGAAGCAAATAATAGTCCGTCAGCGTAGTAAACAGATTAAGCCTTAGACTTCCTCGCTTTTTTGGCTGGCTTCTCGGCCTTCTCCTCTACGACGGCGGCTTTCTTGGCCTTGGTGGGCTTCGCTGCGAGGACGGGCTCCTCGACGGCGGCCTTCTCGGCAGCGGCCTTCTTGGATCTGGTAGCTTTCTCGACAACGGGCTTCTCGGCCTTCTTCTCGGCAGCAGGGGCGGCGGCGACCTTGAGGTTGTCAGTAGAGGCCTTGGCCTTCACCTTCTTTTGCTTCTTCTTGCTTGGCTCTTCGGTCTCGACAGCCTCGGCCTTGCGCTTCGACTCCTTAACTGGCTCAGCAGGCTTGACAACCTCGACGACCTTGGGCTCCTCGACAGCCTTGGGCTCCTCAACCTCCTTCTCCTCGGTCTCAGCTTCAACCTCAACAACAACCTTCTCACGCGGTCTCTTCGGGATGCCCTTAGCAGACTTGAGCTTAGGAGCCTCAAACTCATATCCAATAGCCTTCAGCTTCTCCTTCTTCTCCTCTCTCCTCTTCGTCTCCGTCTCATTCCTCTTCTCCCACCCAGCCTCATCAAGCCCAGCATTCAACTTGCGTCCCTCCATCTTATTCCACGGCACCTTCTTGAAGCGCTTATTCGCGCCCTCCCAAAGACTAACGTGGACCTGCTCCTCAGGGACGACCTTGCACTTCAGGATATGCCCGAAGAGGAGGTAGCTGTCCATCGTCTTGCTAACGATTTCGGCAACGTCGGCGGATGCAAATTGGATGAAGGCGTAATGCTTGCTATTACCCGTCTTTCGGTTACGCGACAGACGCAGCTGCGTGATGTCACCGAACTGCTTGAAGTACTGACGCATCTCGTGCTCGTAGAAACCGTGAGGGATGCGGCCGAGGTAGACCGTGCCGGGGCCGGAGGAGACAGCCTTCTGTGCGGCAAGCTTGGCGAGCTTGTTCTTTGCGTTTTTGGAGAGCTTGGGGATCGGCTCGCCGTTGTAGGCTGGCGCGTCCGCGGCGGCCTCCTCCTCGTCGCTGCCGCTCTCGAAACCCTTCAGGAGGGCTTCGGTCTGGTCATCCATCTCGACGTCAGAGTCTTCTTGGGCTTCGGCTTCAACTTCGGCTTCAGCCTCGACGGCAGGGGCTTTGGCGGCCTTTGCTTTCTTGGCCTTAACGGCGTTGGCTTCGGCGTCGGGCGCATCCTTCATCTCCTTCAACTTTTTCCTGTTCTCGGAGAGAGGTTTGTCGGCCTTGGACTTCTTGCCCTTCTTCTCCTCGGTGGTGGTTTCAGCGACGACGGGTTTGGCGGCTGCCTTGGCCTTCTTGGTCGTTTTCTCTACCTTGGGGGACTCGACGACGGCTGGCGGGGCGGCTTTGGTGGCTTTAGACTTCTTTGTGACTTCAGGGGTGCCATTCTCAGCAGCTGTAGATACTAGTTAGTCACAGTTCAGATAGATCAAAGACTGGGTTTGTATCTTACTCTTCCGCTTCTTCGCAGGTGTATCCACGGTCACCTTCTTCTCCTTCTTTGCGACCTCGACCTCATCATCGTTTGCGGCAGCTAAAATTTCGTTAGTCCCAAGTTCAATGTGATAATCCAACTAATTATAGGACGTCCATACCCTTGCGCTTCTTGGACTTGAGCTCTGGTGCCATTTTAATAACGGCTGGGGTGGGATTGACTCTGTGGTTTTGTTGTGAAGATTTGGTGGAATCGACCTCGTTCCCACCTTGAACTTTTTGAAAAACAAATTGTTATCGCGCGCTAAGATCTGGGGTGCGGGTGCGAGGCCGCTAGCGTACTTCTGGGGCTTCGAGGGTCTTGAGGTGTAGCCTCGACGAACTTAAATCGAAAGAGGAACAGTACTTGTTAAATACAGTTTTATTTTCTACTTTATACAACCGAGCACGGTTCCTGTTGGATATTTTGCAATTTATATCCTTGCTGTTAAATCGATAGCCTTACACACTGGTGTGCCCGCCTGCTTGACAAGGCAACCCGAAAGGTTCAACGAGCCTCGAGCAGGCGTCAATCCGGCCAACTCTACGACGGCAGGAACTTAAAAATGTCACACAACGAAATCTGGGATGACTCTGCCCTTGTGGACTCGTGGAATGAGGCCCTTGAAGAATATAAGGTCTGTCAGCGTTATCACGTGAAGAGTATGGATGTTGATATTTTGTAGCATTATCACTCTTTGCATGCCCGCGGCGAAACAGTTGAGGACGCCATTGCAGACAGTGAGAGAGGAGACAACTCGTCAGTGCTAGAAGTCTCGCTTTCTGTATTTTACAGGGCTGACTCTTAATTTATAGGAAAGACGCTGAACGCGCAGCACGGGAGAATGGTGCTCCGGAGGAAGCAGGAGACCGCATGGAAGTAGAGGACTCTGATGGACCGAGAGTAAGGAAAGGAGACGACAATTCATCAGCCCAGCAAGGGCATAAGGTAAGGGCCCTGCAATCCAATCTTGTTGAAATCTCCCTTGGCAGTCCAATTTGATTAATCGCAGCTCCAGGCCAGCGATAAGGTTTCCCTTGGCGAGGGAGATGGACAAAGCACTACGAAACCAAACGATGGCCCTTCCTCAGCACAGCCACCGTTACCGCAGCATCTTATTGGAGCCGGTGAGTTACGTCCGACAATAGTGGAAACAGCGCTGACGATTGCAGTTGGTGATGAGAACTTGAAGAACCTCTTAATGTCATGGTATTACGCGGGCTACTACACGGGCCTCTATGAGGGGCAGCAGAAGATCAGTCCAGCGGATGAGGGAAAGTAAGGTCCAAATTGTGGCTTATTGGTCACATCGACTGGGAAAGGCTGCGGTTCTGGGACAGGACAGGTTTGGAGACAGCCAGGGATGACAAATGGTGGCCTGACTCTAGTACGTGTAAAGTCCTTGTCATCCATGACAGGTCCCAGAGTGGACTATCGAAAAGAAGACCCGCTTGGGCTTTGGGTTGTATGCTGTCAACCGCACGGAGAGGCTAGATGCCATCAAAGTCCAAGCGTTTCATGATTGACAGGGTACACCAATATTCAGATTCTTCTAAGAAGCACGGCGGCAGTTAACTCCGGCCAAACGTAACAATATGGTGAAGGCGATTTGCAAAGGCGATGTCAGGCCATGCAGAGCAAACGATAATAAATTTCTGTACCCAATAGATCAAATAATTAGGATCTCCAATAAAATTCTTCGTCCGATAATTTTTGTCAGGTTCCAGGGTGGCCGATGTGGTGTCGTTTAAGGTTGTACCCCTGGCGCTTGAGCCTCCTGGTGCCGAGGGAGCTCAAACGCGATCCGAGACACGCCTCCGACGCCAAGCGTCGAGCATTTCCACGTTTTGTAAAGGTGGCCGGCCTCATCGATTTTGGCCTCCATGTTCTACGTTGCATTTCTCAGTTCAAAATGCCGATACCTGGTATAGTGCAAACATTGAGGCCCTGGCCGGACGAAGTGCTTGCCGTGCGCATGGGCTATCCATGTTTCGCGCCAGCTCCCAAGCCCTGGGGTCGCAGTCGGAGTGGAGTATCAGATTCGTAGGCCAATTTCATGCTTGATTTAAGTCCGCGAAGTCCCCTACATTTCATTCTTTCTTCATCACTCTCGCGTTCAAACTTTCGCTTTATTGTTATTGTCTATTTTCTCTCTCATTTTTATCTTTCTTGAGCAGGCTCTCGTCATTTTATACTATTCCAACAACTGCACTTCAGATATACGGTCTTCACGTCCAGCCAAAGTCAATACCCAATAGTTATTATTACTTTCCGCTGAGCGGTTTTTTCACTCGCACCTTATTACAGTCTACGCCAAATATTCTATCCGTCATCATGAAGTTCTCAGCTGTTTCCATTGCGCTTGCTGCCCTGCCGTTTGCTTTGGGAGGGTTGATCGCAGAGCCTATTGCCGCAAGAAATGGGCATATAGTAGAAATCGCTCAACAAAAAAATGAGCACGAGGGAAAGCAGCAGAGCGCACAGCAGCTTGCGGAGGTGATCCAACTACAAGGCAACCAGCATGCTGTCGTTCAAGAAATCATCATCTTATGGGTCAACAATGGTGGTGGGGCTACAACTACAGTTGTTAACGCTGCTGCCACTACTGCCGCCGCCGCTGCCGCTGCTGCCACCCACACTGTATGTCGCGATTTCATCTCTCTCGTTTCAAAGTCCTTTGTTAACAAGTGCAGGTTGCTGTTGGTGGTAGTGCCGGCCTCGTTTTCGTTCCCGACACTGTCAACGCTGCTGTTGGCGACTCTGTTGTTTTCGTCTTCCACTCCCAGAACCACACCGTCACACAATCTACTTTCGACACACCTTGCGTAAAGCTTGCTGACGGAATGGACTCCGGCTTCATGCCCAACCCCAACAACACCATCGTCCCACCACCAATGATGGCCATGCAGGTCACCGTTGCAACTCCTCTTTGTAAGAAACTTCCCATCTGTGACTTGAAAAATCTAGTTTCTAACTTATTCAACAGGGTTCTACTGCAAACAGGGCCCCCACTGCGGCAAAGGCATGACTTTCTCTATCAACCCCACCGCCGCAAAGTCCCAGGCCGATTTCAAGCAGCTGGCTATAGCCCAGAACGGCACAGGCGAGGTTGCCAACATCGTTGGAGGAACCACCAGTGTCGGCGCCGGAGCCGCTGCCACCACTACTGCTGCTGCCGCCGCTGCCGCGACTGATGCTGCTGCCAACAACAGCGCTGGCACCGACATGGCTGCTGGCACTGGCGCTGCTGGTGCCGGAGGAGCTTGCGCTTGCTCCTGCTTCTGCGGTGTCTCCAGCTTCCCTCTTTCTGCACAAGGAATTGGTGCAAGGGGTGGCGTGTCTGGTTAGTTCTCTCTCGCTCTTTTCATAATTCCTTATCTAACTCTTTGTAGGCTCCCTGCCAATGGCTGCTGCATTTATGAGTTAAGAGATTGCTCGTTCGTCGTTGTGTAAACTTCATTGGCGCAGTTTGAAACATGAATTCGTGCGGTACCCACAGCGTCGCCCTTGGTAGGCTTGATGCACCGTTTTTTTACATGTGGTGATAGATATATGGCTGGATCGTATTTTGGATGTGGGCTTTAATTGTAGACTTTTGAGAAATGTATAAGGTTTTCTGGCATTCATGTTGGCAATAATATAGTGGCTATCATCCAGTACGTGATTTCCCCTTGGCTACATCATGTTCCACTCTGTATTTACCTCCTCCAGCGTAGTAGGATTGATGATACGGGGGTAACATCAGAATACGTACAATTTACCAGCACCATTATATTTGAGGATGATATGAGAATGTTTTGAAGATATTCGCTTTCGTTTAAATCATCGCTGAAGAGTAATGGGCAACTCTAGGAAACACAGTCTAAAAACAAAAGCCAGCTCTACGCCGGTAGCCATGCTTTCCTCCGCACCTTGTCTGTTCCGAAGTTGTCTTGGACTTTGTCACCACCCACAGCATCCGTTCATGAACACTGCCCTAGGATCTTTACTTCTTCGCAGCAGCGTCGGCGGCCTTCTTAGCATCGGCTGTAACACTCGAATTAGTTCCATGTATTATAATGGCGGGCCCTTTCAGCAGTTTCTGTCTTACCTGCGGCCTGCTTCTCTCTCATCTTGGCAGCGACGGCTTCCTTGTTGCGCGCCATTTCAGAGCCGGACATTGAGTTCCCGGATTTCTGCTCATTAAATACCAATTAGCCACTATTTTCAGATCATTTTTGATAAACATAGATCATCTGTGCTTCTCAGTCGAGATCGGCGCGAAGTCGTACCTGGCCAGCCAACTTCTTCTGGTTAGCCTCACGGGCCTTATCACGCTGGTTTCCACGAGCCATGTCGATTGAACTCGATATATCGAGACGGGGTCTACAGGAGTGCCTGCCTGGCTACTTCTAGTACTGCTTTTGCTCGAGATGCAACTACGAAAGTGAGGCTGATGGGTGAGGGGCGAAGTCGAAAAGGGATTATTTAGGCGGTGAGAGAGTTACTGCCTAAAGATCTGACTAATACGGCTAGTGTGACAACGACACTGACAGGTGAATAAAGACACCGCATGTGATTTAACCACGCGCCAGGAGGCTATTGTCAGGCTTTGTTAATTGCGGGTCAATTTCGCGTGCTATTAAAAGGCATCTTTAAGCGCCCCTGTCCCAATTCACCCGTACGATTGTAGTGAAGGATCATACTGTGGTGATGGCGGCTATGTTCCTGGCCTTTGGGCGCTTCGCCCCTGGCTCGTCTCGGCTACTAAGGCTATGCCGTAATAGTAAATGTTTCTTTGCGTCTCGCCCAATACAAACTATGAAACGCCAAATGATCCCAGTCCCATCCAGTCGCTACGTGAACCTCCATACCGCGTTGAAACATCAGTAGGCGCTGAACAGACATACTCGCTGGCCTACCTCTATGACTCCAGGCAAAATATGGGAATATGGTGTGATCCACTGTGACCTCCTTACGCCCCTGATTCTTGAGCATTCCGAGACCGACAGACCAGGATGTAGGACAACGATGTCGTTTGGCCTCTCTCCATCTACCAATCAAAAAATGTATTGAAACAATAGGTTTCGAGTCTCAGGGTCGCGTCAGGTAGGAGTGGCAAGTTTATTTTGTAGCACTTTGGGTATTGGATGGCAGTCACTGTCGGCAGCGAAGGAGTATCATAGAGTGGGTCATAAGGAAGGATAATGATCTTCAACTGCCTTTGACGCTGTGATGTCTGAAAGAGCGCGTGGTGTAGCTTAATTGTTGAATAAAGAGTCGTGAGTGCCTCGCGAACTTGAATAGCATCGATTTCCTATTGTCCGCTTTTTTATTCATTGTCTTGCTCTGTTGTCCTTTTCAGTTCAGGGGACAATAACGACTGTGTCATTCAACCCCCCTTTTCGCTTCAGCATTGGTATATTTGATATATTACCTCGTTTTCCACTTCAGAACGGTTCATTTTATTGCCATATATACCAAACGATCTTTCTCTTGCCAACTCATCTCTTCGAATCACCAGTTACTTGATTCATCTCCTCGATACCAATCAGGCCATTTGCTTTGTCCCAACGATACCAATCAATAGCTGCTGGCAGCCACAACTCTACAACCAAAGCTTACCAGCCCATCCATATATACAACAGTTAGTGCCTTGAGAAGTTCTCATTTCAGTCGCTAATTGCCTCCCCAGCGTGTCTTTCGGTCATCACCTAAATATCCGCCAAAATGTTCAACATCCTTTCCCTGTTCCAAAACTTCAAGAAGACTGGCGCCGGCTATGTCATTCTCAACGTCATTCGAGTCCTCAACATTATAACATTGGGTCTTATTGTTGCAGCTAGCTGGATCATGCTTGTCAGAACCGTCCAGACATCAAATTTCTTTTTCTTCGACGGTGTTACCCACTTTGCCACAAGCACCATTAGTATATTTTTGATCCTTTCGGAACTTAGTCTCTTCAAAGGCTGGTTCTCAAAAAATTGGCCATTGCTCAGTGAAGATTCTGGTCTCATCACTTTGGCTTTGGCTATGGCGATTCTGGGTTGCAATCTTCTTGGGAACCTCAACAAGCCCGCAACTTCTCAGGAAGCGATTGGCATGTCATTTTGGAGTGTAATCATTGCTGGAGGCATTCTTGGTCTTGTCCTCGGAGTACTCAACTTTATTGCTCATTATGCCTTCCGCATTAACAAGAAGGGTATTACATCGCGCCAAATCAGAGCCCACGGTGCCAAAGTCTTGCTGGACGACCTACCAAAGTCGGTGCGCAGCAACTCAACCGGAACCAGATCATTCGAACTGCCCCAGTACACCAAGGAGAATGAGAACCGCCAGTCAAAATTCAAACTTGGCAACTTCAAGTTCAGCAACCCAATTCGCTCGTCGCTCATCTCAAGGCCAGTCCCTACAAATACCGAGCAGTTCAAGGAGTGGGAAGACCGTTGCGAACCTATCAACCACCTTCAAGTACCGCCACCAGCCCGTCATCCAGCGTACACTGCATCTGTGTACAGTCGCAATAGTGGGGCCTTTTAGATGCAGCATAGGTATTTTGGGAGTTTCTGGGGCATGATGGCGTATTGTTTGTTTTAACTACGGAGTTCGGGGTGGTGTTGGTAACGGCGTCGGAGGATTTGCATGGTTATTACGTCCAGACGGACATTTCACACCTCTATAAATCAAATAATATTATATCCATCACTGAGATTTTAAGTAAATTATGTATTAATGCGCAGATTTTGAAATGAGAAATGCGTCCTATCATATTGGCTGTAATGTCGAAAGTGATAATAATTTCATGCCTAAATTCCAAGGCTTCTTCAACCCACCCAGGTCAATCAATAATTTTGGGATTGAAGGTACGGACCGAACATCCAGATCTCGGGCTATACGATTCTCACCTACTCCCTCTATGCTCCTTGGTCGCACTCTGCGAGCCGTTCGAATAGATCGTTTTCCTCAAAGATTTCATTTAATCCACCGCTCCTACATAATGGCCCCCAGTAAGCTACCTGACCCCTCTCCTTCCCCCGCACCCCTCATTGCTCTACCACCGCAAATCGATTTAGCATAGAGCGCAAGCTGATCTATTGCAGCAGCAACTCTCCCCAAGGATGTCCGTCCAATCATCATCTCCGGCCCATCGGGCGTTGGCAAAGGCACTCTCTATAAGATGCTGCAAGATGCGCACCCGAACGTTTTCGAGACGAGCATATCACACACAACCCGTGGCCCAAGGCCAGGAGAGGCGCACGCAGCGGACTACTACTTTGTGAAGATGGAGGAGTTTGAGGATCTGATTTCTAAGGAGGGGTTTGTTGAGCATGCGAAGTTCGGAGGTAACAGATACGGGACAAGCAGGGAGATGATTGAGAGGTTGACCAAGGAGGGGAAGGTGGTTATTTTGGACATCGAGATGGAGGTATGTTTTACTCCGCTTTACGAGCGAGGTGGTTGGGGTTCGACTGGAACAATGTGACTGACGATAGTATCCAGGGCGTTAAGCAGATTAAGAACACAACCCTCGATGCCAGATACGTGTTTATCGCACCGCCTAACTTCGAGGCTCTCGAGTCCAGATTGAGAGGTAGAGGCACAGAGAAAGAGGAGAGCATCCAGAAGCGACTAGAGCAAGCGAAGGCGGAGTTGGAGTACTCGAAGGTTGAGGGAGTTCACGACAAGATCATCGTGAATGATGATAAGCAGAAGGCATTTGAGGAGTTAAACGAATTCGTTTTCGGAAAGGAGTAAAGTAGAATACATACCCCTGGGGCATAAATGAGCCTTCCTGTATAAATGGGCAACTAGGTTAAACTCCCGTAACCAGGCGCTTGGTAGACAAGAAATAGACATATTGAGATCTTGCTGCAATAAAAATTCAATATTCCAATAGAAATACGTATTATCACAATGACATAGCAAATTTTGTATTGGGCGACTTATTCATTCCATTTCTCTTGGGAAAAGCGATTTTATAACCACTATCGTCTCGCGTCGCGCTTACCACTTCAATTTTTCCCGTTACACACCCCCAAGGAAATTCGTAGGACTGCGCATCTCAGGTGGATATCTAAATTTTTATTTTTAAGGTTCCTTAGCATATCAACATGCCTTGACCAAGGTTTCGATAAAGGCCAGGAAAATGCCTCTGTCACGATCTAATTCCTGTGTTGATGTTGACTTCACACTCCGACGCGTGTTTGGCAAGACCGCTTTCAGGTGTGCCATTATTCTTCCGTGTCAAATATCCAGATTTAAATAAGTGCTGATTCAAAAAAGACCCATCCAACGAGAGGTGGTGATTGAGGCCCTTGATGGCAAAGACATCTTTCTGCAGGCAGCCACTTCGTTTGGCAAGAGCCTGTGCTATCAGTTACCCGCAGTAATCGATCATGGCAGTAAGTTCAGCAGAGTATAATATCCCAGGGCTCTTCTAATTGTAATAGTAACTATTGTCATTTCTCCGTTATTGTCTCTCATGGTATGTAACTGAGAAGCCGTCCAACCTCACTTTCTGACGCCCAACAGAGCAACCAAGTAGAGGCTCTGACGGCAGCTGGAATAAACGCAGCAGCTATAAATAGCACCACCAAGCAGCCAGAGAAGCAGCAAATCCTCAGAGACCTGGCGACTGGGCATCCTCTCACTCGTCTCCTGTACATCACTCCAGAGTCATGTGCATTGGATTACATCCGGCGCCACCTCACCCTAGTCTACGAGCAGAAAGAGCTAGCCCGTATTGCTGTAGATGAGGCCCATTGCATATCTGAATGGGGTCATGACTTTCGTCCTGCATTCAAGGAACTGCGATGGTTCAGGGAGAGTTTTCCGGATGTCCCGGTCATGTGTCTAACGGCTACGGCGACGACCAGTGTGCGTCAGGATGTCATCCGAATCCTAGGGCTGAAAGAGGAACGTATGAAGATATTCACCATGACAACGAGTCGGGAGAATTTGCATTACGAGGTCAGATTCAAGACTGATGAGGAAGACCCATTCGAAGATTTCCTCCGTTGGTTAGAAAAGGTTTATGTCCGAAGGCGAGAAAATAAAGAGAGAAGCGCCGAACTACAGGCACGCGGAGAGCGGATAGACAATGTGCCTGGAATTATATACGCTCTCATGCGGAGCGAGTGCGAGAGCATTGCAGCTCGTCTCCGCTCTCACGGTATAGGGGCCCGGCCGTATCACGCTGGGCTGAGCACACAAGAGCGAAATGACACGCTCACAAAGTGGGTTAACAATGAACCTGGATACGATGTGATAGTGGCCACAACGGCCTTTGGGATGGGCATCGACAAAGAGAACGTCCGTTTCGTCGTGCATTGGCAGCTACCCAAGTCATTCGAGGGGTACTACCAGGAAGCCGGTCGAGCTGGTCGTGACGGGAAAGCCAGTGCGTGCATCATGTATTATAGTCGCGAGGATAGGGACAGGGCGATCAACAACATTGCCCGGGATCACGCAAGAGACAGGAACAACAAGAATAAGCAGAACTACGAGTCAAGGATGAAGAGTTTGCAATATCTAGCCGAGTATTGCGAAGACACGAATATGTGTCGGCATCAGTTGATTTGCAGGTATTTTGGAGAGTCGGCGATACCCGCTTGCAAGTGGGCTTGCGATTGGCATAAGGATTCAAAGGCATTGAAGAAGGCAAAAAGGGATGGGCTGGCTAGTGAGGAGTGGGTGAGCACGCAGAGGGATATGGGCGCCTTCAATGATGGGTGGGATGATGAGTATGATTGTTGACGATAGCAAAATTATGGATATCAAGCAAGGATTATAATTGATTGAAACGATTGTTGTATTTTTCTATCTATGACCATAAACTCAACCCATTGTTCATTGATAGAATTAATCGTTCTTTGAAGTTAACGTACATGTATGGCGAACCGGCAAAACAAGCGAACTGGCAAATCCATTTTACACCTTAAATCACGAATTTCATAACTTATTATTAAAGGGTTGTTGAGATATTAAGTTATGAAATTCGTGATTTAAGGTGTAAAATGGATTGGCCGGTTCGCTATACATGTACGTTATACCACAAAAAATTCATATTAATCCCAACCACAACTCAAACCTTCTTCCTGAGCACACCAGAAATTCTAGACAAGACAGTATATGGCTCATCAGCCACCTCGATATCGCTGGGGTTATCCCAGTCCCCAGCAGCGAGGATAGCCGCCTTGATATCCCGATTTATACAACACCCAATGAGCGCGCTCCATGCAGGATTCAAACAAGCTGCTCTCATATTAGCCTGTCTCCTTCAATAAATAAACAATACGTATTTTACCTTGTGCAATAGCTGTGACAGCATCTTCGTTCGTCACGTGCTCCCAAAATACAAAGCTGCCTCCCGGCTTCAACAACTTCCACACCTCCTTCATCACACTCTCCACATCCCCAACCGAACACAACACCTGTATACTAAGTACAGTATCTAAACTCCCTTCTGTAATCCCCTCACGTCTCAAAACGTCACTGTCTTCAATACCGCACGCTAAAAACTTGTACTTGCCCTGGAGATCTGCTTTCCCAACCTTTGCGGCAATAACATCACTATACTTAGGGTTGGGGTCAACCGCGTAGATGAAGTCTACGAGAGATAAATCGTAGCGATGGATTTGGTTTCCTGGTCCGGGACCTAGTTCGAGGATCTTGCCCTTGGCAGAGCTGACGAGGGAGGGGACACACGTGGTGTCTTCAAAGGCGATAAAGCCGTTGGCTGTGCACGAGAGTTAGTATATCGCGGGTTTTTGTTGGACGGGAGGGTTACAAGTTGTGATGAAGAGGTTTGCCACTGCGGCATCTCGAATTCGTTGGGGATATGCAAGTGCGGCGAGGCCATCTTTGCGAAGTGCATCTTTGAGAGCGGCGTAGTGAACTGTAATAGAAATTAGTATTAATATATAGATGAGGAACGAGGGGAGGATTACATGTAATGGATAACCAGATGAGCTGGAGTGGTCGGACGATGGTACTGAGGCGGTCTTTGAGGGCCATGGTGCTTGATTTTATATAACTCGCAAATATAAAGAGAGCAAGTTTGGTGGGGGTGTGGTTTATATAGCCGTCCTGTAGGGTAGGTTAGACCTGGAGCGGCAAGCGCTGATGGATGAGCACGTAATATCAAAAGATCGCATTAGGGTGAGTGGTATAAAACAAGACCGAAAGTTGCAGGACCCAGTGCCACAAGCACCACACCCACAGCTAGAATCAACGTTGACTTCCGAAGATAATGTATTCTATTTATACATTATTATAACACGAGATGCACTTATTTCAGGGTGACCAGTTCCTCAGCACTTGTTGGGTGGATAGCCACAACGTTATCAAAATCCTTCTTCGTTGCCCCCATCTTGATCGCTACTCCGAATCCCTGCAACATCTCTCCGGATCCCAGACCAAGAATATGTAGGCCCACCACCTTCTCATTAGGTCCCTGGCATACAAGCTTGTACCTTGTTGGGCCCTTATCCTCTGGCTCCATCATGGCGTAGTACATTGCAGTGAAGCTTGTGTTGTAGACCTTGATGTCGTCCTTGCCATACTTGGCAATCGCCTCAGGTTCTGTAAGCCCAATGGATCCGATCTCTGGGTGTGCGAAGACAACAGATGGGATGTTCTCGTAGTTCAACTTGGAGTTGACAAATTGAGGGCCGCCAAAGAGGCGGTCTGCTAACCTGCGCCCAGCAGCAATGGCGACAGGTGTAAGCTCCCACTTTCCAACCACATCACCAATCGAGTAGATGTTCTCGACGTTGGTGTTTTGATACTCATCCGCGACAATTTGGCCCTTGGCGTCTTGCTTGACACCTACGGAGTCTAGACCAAGCCTCTTAACTTCTGGAGCACGGCCGATAGCCCAGATGAGCGAGTCGACGTTCTCAAGCACACCCGCACCCTCTGAATCCTCGTAGTGAATCGAAAGCTGGCCGGTCTTAGCGTCCTTCTCGATCTTGTTTTGTTTCGAAAGTTTGTGAATCTTGATACCAAGGCGCTCGTACTCGGCGACAGTCGCATCCTGAATCATGGGGTCGAAAGAGCGGAGAAACTTGTCATGGCGGATGAACAAATGGGTCTCCGTTCCCAATGCATTGAACATGCCAGCAAACTCGATAGCAATATAGCCAGCGCCTACCAAGGCGACCTTCTTCGGCTGGGTCTCGATGTCGAAGAAGCCGTCACTATCTGTGCCGAGCTCCGCGCCAGGGACGTCTTGTGGTATAATTGGGTGGCCACCGACGGCGAGCAGGATCTTCTTTGCGCGAATGGTAGCCTCAGAGCCGTCATTAAGCTTAACCAGTGCCTCATTCTTGCCAGTTACAGTAGCATAACCGTGGATATGCTCGACTTTATCGTTGTCCAGGTTTCGTGCGTATATTCCGTTGAGCCTCTTGATATATGCGTCTCGCTTCGCCTTAAAAGCTGGCCAGTTGAAAGGGGCAGTCTGCTCCACATTGAACCCATATGCCTTCGCTTCATGGATGGTCTCTGCAATAGCGGCTGCGTTCCAGGTAACTTTCTTGGGCACGCATCTACGACAACGTTAGCAAAATTCTTGAGCGGCAGATAAACAGAGACATACCCAACGTTCACACAAGTTCCACCAAGTCTTTTAGCCTCAACAGCAATCGTCTTGACGCCGTACATGCCGCTCGCCCTCCTGGCGCAAGCCAGCCCACCACTGCCTCCTCCGATGACCAAGAAGTCACATTCCTTCACGATTGGAGCCATGCTTCTTGTTGTGCTGGAAAAGTGTCGAGAGACTGAAATGAGTCGGGAGGTAGTTCGTGCAGAGGTGGAAGTCCGTATTGGACCTGCGCGGGAAAGAATGGTGAAGGCGTTCATGGGTGGTAGCACCACGATGCGGGGTGCCTGTGGTTGATTTATAACTTTGGATGGCGTTAGATGGCGCGGGGACTGGTATGGTACAACTGGGTCAAGGTTGCGTGGGGCCGCAGAAATGATTTGACATAAAGCTAGGTCTCGACCTGCGGATAACGTGCTAGCTTGGTTAAACAACACCAATTGTTTGCAGGTTTAATAAATGCATGCAGGAGACTCCAGACAAAATAGGAAAATGATAATGCCACAAGCTGATGTTTGTTGCCACGAGAGATTACCAATTAATATGATTACACGGATTTGGGCCGAGGCTGGCTTCGACCCGTAGATTTAGTAAGCAAATCCCGACTTACATCATCAGCGTCGTCGCGCAAGATGCCAGCGATCTCTTGGTACTGTACAGTGCCCTGAACCACAGCTCAATTCGCAGCCCAACTGGACCCTCAAACCCCACCAAATCCTGCCAAACCACGGATAATGGATGGCCCTCCAACTCCTCTCTACCCTTAAAGGGGCGGCACTCAAACAACTCGCGTTTAAATGCGGCGTGTCAACTTCTGGCGTGAAGGCCACTCTCTGCCAGCGATTAAAGGATGAGATTCCCCTCTTACCAGGGTCAAAACTGGCGGAGAAGTCGGGGGTAAAGAGGCAGCCGATGAGGATATTAAGTATAGACATGGGAATTCGCAACCTGGCCTATTGTGTCCTCGATGTTGCAACCGATTCGTCCCTACCAAAGCTGGTGGCATGGCAACGGATTGCAGTATCATCGGCGCCAGTGCCAAACAACGATAAAAGCGAGCTGGCTACAAAAGTAGAGAAGGAATCTTTCGAGCCACCTGTTCTCTCTGCCGCCGCGTTTAAGCTTCTTCGCAAGACTCTCCTGCCCCATAATCCGACCCACATCCTCATTGAACGCCAACGCTTTCGATCCATGGGCTCACCGAAGATCCTCGAGTGGACAGTAAGGGTTAACATGCTGGAGAGCATGATATATGCTATACTACTTACCCTCCGAGAAGAAGGTGCTTGGAACGGAACTGTGGTTCCAGTTGCTCCTGGCAAAGTGGGACCGTTCTGGTTAGAAGGCGAAGGTGACGTTACCACTGGTGCTTTGGAGGGAGTGGGAATAGGTGACTCTAGTCAAGACTCAGTGGTAAAAGCGAAGACGCGGAATGCTAAGCTTGCAAAGGCTCTTAATAAGGGAGCGAAGATAGACCTGGTTCGCAACTGGCTGGCCATAGGCGACAGGGTTGGAGTGGATTCTCCGGATGTAGAGGCGCTTGTGAAGGCGTATTTGGACAAATGGGACAAAAAACCTGGAGGCGTTAAGGGGAAAAGGCCGGTCAAAGACGCTATAGCCACTATCGAAAAGATGGGCAAGCTTGACGACCTTGCGGATAGCCTTCTCCAAGGTATGGCCTTCATTCAGTGGGAGGAGAATAAAAGGATAGCCAGGGAGGAAGGTATAGCCACTTTGCTGGAACCAACTGCGATGTAATATACACAGATGAACTGATAGAAAAACTATAATTTATTGTTGTTTGGTATACAACATCACGTCTATTCTAATATTTCCCTTTATTCTGTATTCGGAATAGATGCAAACCTAGCGGTATAAAGACAATCAAGAGAACTACAAGGAAAACAAGTCTATTGGTATGCTGAGATCAGCTTGAAAATCTGCCACTCCTAAGTATCCGAACTAGTTTTCATGAACCTGGCGTATCTGAACCAGCTTTCCCATGTACTGCGACGATGATGGTTGTATGCGGAACGCCGTAACATTTGATGCCCTGACAGGTGACATGCCATGATTTTCAGGGACAGGGTCCACCTGATGTCAACATGACGCGTGTGGCAAGGCGCTAGAATAAACCACATTTGCTGGAGATAACATGAAGATCGCTGCACAAAACTGAAACAGGCACGTGAAAATCCGCTCTGGATGCTTATAGCAGCTGGCTGGCGAGGCCGGAAAGAATGATGACAGATCCGAGCATGACGCTAGAGCCAGCCTTCAAGCTAGAACCGGCGCCAGTCGCGGTGGGCGAGGATGCGCCTCCGCTGTTAATTGTTAGCTATGAATCCCATCAGGATTATAGGATGGACACGAACGTTGTGGTGGTGGCATCATTCTCGGCAGGCGCAGTGCTGGAGGCAGAGGCAGAGCCGGAGTCGGAGTTAGAGTCGGAATCAGAGCTGGAGTCGGACTTGGAGTCGGAGCTGGATCCAGTCTCGGTTGGGGAGGAGGACTTGGAGGTGGAGGTAGAGGTTGGGAGAGCTATAAAGCGTCAGATTATGGTAGTTGAGAGAGTGAACAAGCCAACGTACTGATGGTGACACCGTTAGCAAGGCAGGTAGAGGAGTAGATCTTCACGGCCGAGGCCTTGTTGTCGCCGCTGCACTTCTCGGTTATGTTTCCGTAGAAGGCGTCGAGGTCAGACTTGCAGAGGGTTGGGATATCGGCTGGGTTGGATTGCTCGCTTTTTGGGGTTAGCTAGACTCGAATGGTTCGGTAGGCTCCGCAGGATCATACCCAAGGGCAGCAATCAAGCAAGCAGGTGGAGTGGCAAGGGCAACGCGTGCGAGAGCCGTGAGGGCAACGAAGAAGAATGAGGCGTGCATTTTGGTATCTGTAAAGAGCAATGCGCAAGGTAATTGGATGATTGAAAATGAGCGAAGTCTCTAGTAAAGAGTGTCGGTTTCTTAATGAAAGTGTAGAAGAGCGAGTCTTCAAAAATAGTAAACAAAGAATGAATGTCGAGATTGAATCGCAGTTGTCAGGTCGAAAGATTGAATTGAAGGTCAAGGTTACTGGCGTCCCCGAATACCTTGGCGTTAGACCCGCACGTCTCAGGAGATTATGTTCTATTTCAGGGATACGATGGAACAGGTTATTCCTCTTTGGGAAAAATTCTGCGCTTCTCAAATACGTCTATCATATACTACTTAATGTTTACTCTACTTTTTACGGTTTGGTTTAAAAACATTATCATCTCTATACTAGTAAATACTACGCGTGATGGGCATATGCTTGTTACTATTGAATGAGGGTGTTCAGTCACGCTTATGATTATCATGGTATTAAAGAAAACATAGCAACAACTCCATCTTGTAGCATTCTCGAATTAGAATTGGCTAATACAGCAAGAAAAACAAGTAACGCAGTGAATGTCGACCCATCTCAATGGGTTAGACATTGCCCAGCCCCTTTCAATGAGACTCCTTGCCTTCGCGATTGGACAAATATCATCTCGCTTTCATAAAACCTTGGGTAATAAACAACATATTAAATCTCGACTCAGTAACCGTTCATAGTCATCCTCTGGGAGCCCCTGCTCATCTCGCGATCCGCCGCAGGGCTGATTGGTCGGCTGCCGGCGTGTCCAGCAGCACTGCTCTCCTTCAGGGCCAGAAGCTGCTTGGCACGGAAAGTCTCGTAGTGGATCTGAGACGTCGTCTCGATCAAATCTTGCAAGTGAGTGCGAGTGAGGAAGTTGCGAAGGTATACGAATTCGCAGTGGGTCTCATCCTCGACATTGATGACACCCCAGCGGTTTTGGCGACCACGAACCTGCTTGCCACCGACGATGATGGACTTCTCAGAGCCGACAACAGCGAATGGGATGATGTCCTAAAAACAAGTTAATGCGGGTTCTAACAAAATGCACGCGAACATCATACCTTAATCTGCGCATTCAAGGCGCGCTCCTCCTCGTCAAGCTCATCGTTGTCGTATGGGTACATCTTCAAGTTGTGGAATGCGAATTCCTCCTTGATTCTCTCCTTGAATGCGCTGCGCTCCTCAAGTGTTAAGGAGTCAGACTTGGCGATAACCGGTACAACGTTAACAACATCAGAGAGCTTCTTGAGCACAACGATATCGATTGGCTTCAGGGCGTGACCAGAAGGCTGGATGAAGAACAGGCAGCAGTGAATGCGGGTATCTTGGATGTAACGCTCTCTTTGAGCAGTGAGCTCTTTGCGGAGATACGCCGAGTGCTGGTCTTTGATGTACTTGACGATTGGGTCCCAGCATCTGTCGTTGTTTACTTGGTCGCCGTAACCCGGGGTATCGACAATGTTCAGACGGAGTCGCACGCCGTTCTCCTCGATAATGTGCGACACGGTTTGAATCTCGGTCGTGGAGCGGACTGGCTCATCTGGAGTGAGACGTCCCTTAGAATCGATGAGGTGGGATGCGAAGATTGTGTTGATGAGAGTGGACTTTCCGAGACCAGTTTGACCTAAGAGGGTGATCAGCAATTGCCTCGCGAAGAATAGTTAAATCCATTTGTAGATTTGTCCAGAACATACCAACACAGATAACATTGAACTGGAAACCGCGCTTCAGGAGCTTGCGCTCGATCTGCGATGTGATGCTGTCGAAACCAACATGGCTCCGGGGAAACACCGACTGCGCTGCATTTCTCTCCTGAGTGGCAGACATGATGGAGTCGACAAATTGGATATAATTCAGATGTCGTTGGTTCTATTAAGTGGAGAGACTTGAAAACGAGGGAGAAATGTGACTGTATCGTCGTCTGTGGAAGGTTAAGTATCTCTCTCCGCGAGGTAATCGCCAAATTTCCCATTCAGTCGCGAGATCCAAGAACCCCTTTCTCGCCAGGAACTTTCCAGGCTACATCCGGCTTAGCTCCTCGGTCCCCCAGAAATGGCATGGTCCGTGCTCCACGAAAAGCGTGATGCGCCGAGACACATCGCGAATTTATATAGCTTCTTGTACAAATCGTCCAAATCACCCATTGTATGAGCCCCTGCCGCTACATAAATTCTCGATCTCTTCAAAATGGCGGCTGCACAGTCAACATCGTCGATTCTCTCATTCCTACTCCCTCGTCTATCCGCCCCAGCAGCATCCGCCGCGTCGCGCTCTACGACCATCTTCTCGAGGCACGCCTCAACTTCGATCCTCCCTACGATTGCGTTCGCCATTCCCGCCTCGATACGTCTCAATGTCCCTTCTCTGTTCGGCGATATTTGGGAGTCAGTTCTGCGAGCTGTGCCAAAGAAGAAGACTTCCCATATGAAGAAGAGATCGCGCTTCATGGCCGGCAAAGGCCTGAAGGATGTTACGGAACTCAACAAGTGCTCAGCATGCGGGCATGTTAAGAGAGCACATTTACTGTGCCCTTACTGCGTCAAAGGTAAGCTTTATGCTACTTGTAGTCTCGGTGGTTGAAGCAATGCTGATCATATTCTCAACAGAGATCCAAGACATGTTCAAGGCGACGATGAAGAGGGCCTCTGGGACGACTGGGACGACCAAGTCTGAATAAGTTCGCTGTATAATTTGGAGGCTGTAAATTTGAGTCTCTGGTAAAGAGAGAGGTCTGGCATTTCAACTGGCGTTATTCGAGGGCGATGGGAAAGCGAAGTATGGTGGTAACGGCAACATGCGGTTGCCGATGTGACAATATTGTATAAAATATAACAAAAGATCGACCTCAATAGATAGAGGTTGAAATGTTACAATATGTACCAACATAAATCTTCTTGCAAAAGTTATCGTAAAGGACCTGGGGTAGATATATCTCGGGCTCAGCCATTCCCAACGTCATCCAGTCGCCAAATTTAAACCCCGCCAAAACCAACCTCAACCTCTGTAAACACCAGCCCGCCCGCGCGCAAGTAGCAAGACGCGGACAGGTGACAATGGTGAGACCTATATGCCTTTTTACTTATAATTCCAGTAGACTAAGATGCCACAGTCCAAACAATACCTGACCACCCACACGATTGACGATGGTATGGTGCCCAGTGCTTCTTCCATGGAGGACTGTTTGAGTGCTGACCATACGCAGCTCACCCCACCGACATATTCGCAGTCGCAGTGACACCTACACAGCTTCTTTCTGCCTCTGGGTCCTCTACAATCAAAATATACTCCACAGCCAGCCCTGATATACCTCTGGTGCAAAGCATCTCTGGTGCACACCCTGTTGGCTGCCATCACATCACGACGTCCCGCTCTGGCACCGTTGCCGCATCTGCTGGATTTGGGGGCGAACTCAAGATATGGACGATAGATCCGGAGTCTGAACAATGGTCACTACAAGCAGCGATAGAGGATGGGAATACGGCGGGCGAGGTTTGGGCCCTGGCTCTGAGTGCTGATGGGCGGTTCCTTGCTTCTACAACAATAGATGGGAGGATAAACGTGTGGGACATATCTACGCCGAAAATGGAGAAGAAGGTCCGGGAATATGAGACGAAGGGTAGCTTTGGGCTGTGCGTGGATATGAGTCGGGATGGGAAGTACACAGCAAGTGGGCATGAGAATGGCGCTGTTTATGTGTTTGATAATGACACAGGACGGATGATGTACTCGATGCCAGGTCAGTCTCCTCTTTTCGCTGTGATACCACGTCAAAACTAACACGCCCATAGGCCTTGTAAAACCTGTCCGTACCGTCGCCTTCTCGCCAGCTGGATCACGCCTTGCAGCCGCCGGAGACTCAAAAATCATCGCGCTTTACGACGTCAAGCACGGTGAGCAGGTTGCCAACCTTACCGGGAACGCAGCGTGGGTTTTTTCGGTTGACTGGAGTGATACCGGCGAATACCTGCTCAGTGGAGCCTTTGATGGAAAGGCCAAGGTGTGGTCAGTGGACTTGAGGACCAGTGTGGCTACGCACAGCGAAACGGAGAAGGCCTTATGGTCTGTGAAATGGCTGCCAAAGACGGCGAAAAGCGAGGCGTTTGTAACAGCTGGGGCGAACAAGAGTATCAGTTTTTATAGGGAGGCAACAGGTGGTTAGACTTATAAGCTAGACTGAAGAAGCTACACAATATATCCAAATCACAACAATGGTGGCATCAAGGCCAACTCCGTTCTCCTTTATTATAACATATGGATCTCTGTAACCTCCGTATTATCTCTTTATATTTACAACTACGAGGATAGCATTGTATTTGCTCCTCAACCCCAACACAGATATATATATACACACGTACATGCCGCTAGACTACTCGAATATCTCCATCAACTCAACCTGAATAATTCGAGTCCACGAGAGAAGACATAACCTTTTTGGCAAAGTCGAGCTCTTCGCTCTCACCAGACCATTTGCTGTGGATCTCTTCCCATACTTGTTCAGTTCTTTTGATACCGCTGCATTTTGCAAACGCCCTCAAAGCCCAAATCACAGTCCACTTCCCTATATATACATCTTTGTTATTCTCATCATGATGAGCTTTGATAAAGGCCGACCAAACACTTTCGAGGCGTTCATCTGTCCAGTGCGAATATAATTCACCCCCATGGTTTGCAAACCCATTGAATAGAGCCAGAAATATCGAGCCATGAATAGGCACATTAAACAAGGACATATCGTCAAGCATCCGGGTAGTCATGTGAAGTTGGCCCCCATGGACGGCAAGGTTGTTGATCAAGAGACGATATGTTCGTATGTCAGGGGCGATAATCGACGTCTTCTTGTATTGCTCAAGCAATTCAGGATTATACCGTGCGCGTTCTGCGAGCTTAACCAATGACCGGTCTATCTCCCTCCGTTTTCGAGCATCCTGAGGGGGTGCCTCCGCGCTGTTCTCGACATGTAAACGTTTCATGCGCTCATATACGTGCATTGCTGCCTGTGGCTCTCTGGCTCGTATGAGAGAAGCAATAACGCAATTCATAACAACTGTGTCGATAATTTCCCCGGCATCTATCATTGATTTGTACGCACTTCGAACACTATCGCCGTCTCCACGGAGCCCATGGAAGTATATTAGGCTGACGTGATGGAACCGGTTATATGGGAGTCCTCTGTTCTTCATTTCTTGGTATATCATTTCTGCGAGATGAAATTTGCCAGCCTTGGTAGCTGCATCGAACAAAATATTGAATGTGGCTGAGTTTGCTTCTACACCCGCAATATGCTCCATCTCCTTGAACATTTTCAGACTGGCTTCAACCTCGATTGCCGTAGGCTTATCCATGTAGCTTGCCACGAATGATGTCGCAGTATTCCATTCTTCTCGGGTAAGGGAAATAGCATTCAGCTTCATATCATCGATGACGGATAAGTATCGCATCATGGAACGCTCATCTTTCCGCAGTACCGTCCCAAGATTCCGAAGCAACCGATGCCTCGTCCTTGCACTGAGGTATGGAACTCTGGGCGATGGGAGTGACCTATAAAGTTGGAATATGGTTTCGGAATCATAGTATCGGTCCTTCAATGCTTCTCCTAGTTGTTTAAGAATCCCCTGAGATTCGCCATCCGCAGGCCATTGGTATTCTTGGGGCGGCCATTCGACATCTTCTGGTTTGTCCGAAACTGTGAGATTTGGCCCTGGAGCTAGCTGGTACATTTGAACTTCGTCTGAAGATGGGTCGGGCTGGAGATCGTAATGGTCGACAAGGGCTAAAAGCCTGTCTTTGCCAATTTGTCCTTCGCTGGCGGCGGCACATGCTAATGTATGTTGCTGGCGGCGCGCTATAAAGGTCGAGTGAAGCCTGCTGCCTCTTGGTTGAAATAATTGAAGGTGCTTGACACCCTCAGGTTGCGGGCGTCGTGGCTGTGAAGATCCATGTTCCTTACACTGGCCAGCGCCCACCAATGCTCCTATGAACCACTGCTCTAACCCAATGGGCCCAGCTGCGTTGCATATGGGAGAACGGCGGTATAGACTTTGTCGTCCGCGAATAGGTGGTATGTCAGACTTCCCAGGTGTTTTGGAGGGTGCAAGAAGCTGTAGCTTTGCTACCTTCTTGACAACAGAGCCGGTTGTCGACTTGTCAACTTTTCCGAAGAAGGACATGGACCGTCACACATGGTGTCGCATATTCTGTAATCAGAAATGCAGCAATGCCATGGCAGGAATGATATACAGTGAAATTTTAGACTTTGTCGGCGACAGGAAGGCTGATATGCCAGGAATGGCGCTAGCGTTATTCCGCGAATAAAGTATTTCGTACGCGACAAATAGTCGACGACGGATGTTGCCGAGTCAGAAATCAATCCAAGTCCCGACACCCTCAACCGCCAATTGCTCTTCAAACGTTCGAGGCAATCGCCCAAAGGCAACCACTGTGCCTCTATAGTCGAGTTTTCGGTCCTACTATAAGACATGGGGCGATACAACTTCTCCCCAACTCGTGTCCACCATGCGGCCTCGAGGCTTATAGAGCTCCGGAAACTTGGAGCCGACGGTGGCATACTCCAAACCACACCGCCATGGTTTAAAACGGTCTCGGCGGTGCCTCCAGGAGAGATTCTTACAAGAACACAGCCCATACAACACTCAGATACGCCGCGGAAGATTCGGACGAAGAAGCCAAGTAAAATGTACAAGCCTACGAACATAGCCTACGAAGAAGATGGTCTCAGAGAAAACTTTTATAGCGACCACCCTTGGGAGCTTGCTCGACCAAGAGTTATTCTTGAACAAGATGGAAAGGATGGCCAGAAGAGCGATTGGAGCAAAATACAACAACCAGCTAGAGAGCTAAATGGTGAAAGGTTAGTGGCCGGCCTGTGCTTTAAAAATTGTAGCACGTAGCACTGCTAACATATCATTTAAGTGTTATTCAACGGCAACTGTGGCTACTCAAGAACAAACCAGGCATGACATCTGCGAAAGCTTACGATCAGGCGCGGCAAGAATTCTATGCCATCCGTCATCAGGAAGATGTTGAGAGGAGAGTTGCCAAAGAGGAAGCACTCGCTACTGGCGCATATTTCGGGAAGTCGATGCTAGAGATTGGTATGGAATTAGAGGACAAGACATACGAGTCGTGGAAGAGCTGGGCAAAGGCGGAAGTTGAGGTTATTGAACAGCAGCGAAGCGCTCAATACACGGGCGCTGAATTGGTGGAGTCGGAGGACTCCATCATTGATGGAACGGTTGAGGAGGCCGCGCAGGCACCGGCATCGTCATAATTCGGGCGTTTGTTCCGGAAGCAGTGTATCACTAAATCTGGCCAGGGTTTGTACAAAAAGATCGATACTGGCATGTACAATATGTAGCGATTACAGATTCACATTCATGCATTGCTCTGAAAGCGAGAATGTGCCCACTTAATAGACCGAACCCGATTTTGCGTTGGGGTAAGACGACGCATGAGGCGCATACGTTTTCAACACAAGCTGAATATTTTAGAGTAGGCTGAATATTATGGCTAATAAGTGAGTTTCAATATTACTATTATATTACATATCCAAGATCTGGGCATGGGTAATGGGGTCAACCACAAAGATAGCAAGGAAGTTTGATGCCATACCTTCAGTATTATACCTCCAGCCGTGGGAAGAAATAGTAATATATTTAAAGTTAATTAATTGTGAAAAGTAGACAAGGCTGGTAGATGTTGTTTTGATGAGGACATACAGGACAATAAAAGATCACGACGTATCTTTGACAAGGCTGAGCTCGAAACCCCTTTTGGCCTGCGGCCGACGTTAGGTACCTGCATGGGCGACCCGACAGGCTGTAAGCGAGTGTGGGAGGTCTGGCCGCTCGACTTAATGGTGCACCATCCACATAGCCACTTCACCCAGCATGACCGATATATCGATGACCAGTCGAATGCAGCGACAAAGGGGAGCATTCAAGTATGAGGCGATATAATTCAAGGGAGCAACCAAATTTACTGCATGTCTGCAAAGACAACATCTAAATCTATGCATGACGGGGTCGCAGCAGCCAGCAAATAATCAACGGCGCTTCGTCCATAATTGCGCGTCCGTATTCGCGCTTCCCGGAGGAACGTTGAAACGTTGACCGCCAGCCCCTCAGACGACCAACATCAATTCGGTTTCTGCGCGAGCAGGTCTATAGATAGTCATGGAGCGCCCAGCTGGACCTCCTATGGGATCTGCCACTCAATCTTCCGGACGAGCCACGGATGGCCCGGCCAACACTCGTCAGCCGCCTCCGAATAGCGATACTATGCGGAAAATGCCCAGCCTACAGCGAATGCCATCGGATGGCTCAATGTTCGCCTCAAACCCGACATCTACTGCTCAAGTCGTTGCACTGGCGAAGGAAGCGATGCAGAATGCGTTGGAGGAGAACCAGACAAAGTCTGGGGGAACCGCTGGGATAACGAACGAGCTGAAGCCTGGCATCACAATTGATATGAGCCACAAAAATATTCAACGATTTCCGGAAGAAGTTGTGGACATTATTAAGTCGGAGCTTGAAAGGTATATTTTCTCAAGTCGCAAAACCAGGGTTACATGGCACTGACAAATTGTTTGTAACAGACTTGCTCTTTCACATAATCAGATTTCTACATTCCCTTCACGATTTGCAGAGTGTACGTCCTTACGATATCTTAATGTTCGAAATAATGCCATCCGAGAATTTCCTCTATCTGTGAGTTCCACCGAGTCCTATATTTTATGGTCGGAAGGCTGATGGTGTAGATCTGCGAACTATCTTCCCTGGAAATTCTGGATATAAGCCGCAACAAACTCCGCATTCTCCCACCCGAACTTGCAAAACTCACGGCACTCAAGGTTCTTTCGGTGCAAAAAAACCGTATCGAAGAATTGCCACTATGTTTGGCAGATATGAACTCTCTTCAATGCTTGAAACTAGATGGAAATCCTATACGATTCCCGCCGAAGGAAATCCTGCAGGCTCAAGCCAGCAGCCCACCCAATGGGATCGCCCTGAAAGAAAGCGAGATAAATGATGTTACCGTGACATCGCAGATCAAGAGGTTTTTCAAACAGAAGCTCATCATGGATCGGTCAGAAACGGAATCGGGAGGCGAAGAGTCAAGTGAAGGCGCTGAAACCCCCCGGCCGTTGAAGCGCGTTACGAGTGGCCGATTCCCCATTAAAGTTAACGGCACCGATGTACCGGATTCACGATCTCCGGCATTGCAGCGACCACCTCCAATACCGTCGCGGTCTCACTATCGAGGATTGTCACAACAAAATGCTGCGTTGAGAAGACCTGGAATCATGCCATTAACCATTGGCAGCAATAATGAACGTGTTCGAAGTAACAGCGAGAGCCTATTGCAGCGCGATCGTGCCGAGCGTGCCGACAGATCGCGGCGCATGGGAGTTGTCTCTAAGAAATCAAGCGACCTGACGACTGTCGAGGAATTGAAGACAAATCGATATAGCCATTTACGCGGCCTAAGTCATGGGTCGGCGATTCAAAGCGGCAATGGTAGTAATGGCACAAATGGGAACACGGCAAGCCCAGCAAGCCCCGCTGATAGCACAAACGGACGGAGTACGTATGTTAGGAGGTTATCGAGTCTCCCTGAACGGAAACGTAAATCCAGTTTTCCAGATCCTGTTATTGAGGGTGCAAAGGGGATATTATTTGCTCTTGATCAGGTCCACCCTTTAATACAAAGCTTGATGGGACTCACTAGGGACGGTTCTAACAAGAGGACGAGTCTAGAAAGGGTCTTCTTCAATGCAACAACGCATGTTGAAGAACTCGATCACGACATCCAAGAATATGATACATACTCTGAAGAAGACGAGGAAGTCAGTCCTCGTTCAAATGCGAATGTTCGCCGGGCGTGTATTACATGCGTGTCCGCGTACATTCACGTCTGCACATTATTATCAAGAAATGTCGAATCATTACTAAATAATGGAGACCCCCGGTATATTCGTATGCTTCTTCTCCATATATATGGGAGCTTAGTGGAAGTTCGAAATGCGGGGACGAGCTTAATTGGTTCAAAACAGAACGCAGCTGCGCAGCTGCCGCCCTTATTAGAAGATACTAATATAAACACTATCCGACCATCGGTGCGCGATAAGGCCGCAACTCCAACACGGGAGCGGCCTAATATAAGCTCAAGGATGAGGAGTGCCTCGACAATCCAGCAAACAAACAATCTGCGGGTCCTGACGGATTCTAGGAACGCCTTTGCGAATGGATCTGGTCGGTCTGCGACCATGACATCTGCAACTCCCCGATCAGGAGAATCGTTCACCTCTGTCTCATCTGCCGGAAGATTGAACGGCGACTTCACAGAAGAAGACCGGCTATTCGAGAGGATTTTCTTGGGCCTGCAACAATCATCAGAAATGGCCATCAGGACGCTGCCAACCGTCAATGCCCATTTCGTCCAGTCAAATAAGAACAGCATGCAGCAAGGGACTTACGACCAACTAAAACACTACTGGCAAGCCCTGAGCATCAAATGCTCCTTCGCCCTCGAAACAGCCGAGACCCTAAAAGCGCGTCTCTCCCTAATCAAACTCAAAGAGCCCGGTATCCGCACCCAAGGCGCCTTCTGGGAACTCTGCAACACCTTCATGAGCTCCTACTACAACCTCGTCGTCAAAGTTAAGGAGGTAAAATCAGCCACGTCCCTCATCTCCACAGACGTCATCGCCCTTCTCCGCCCCCTCCAAAAAGTCATTCGCGAAACAAGTCAACTCATCCAAGCCTCCCCCTGGTCCTTCCTTACTGGCCCTAGCTCCGGCCCGGGCCCCCACCACCAAAGCAACCACACCAACCACCACTCAACTGGCACCGCCTCCTACACCATTCAATCTCCTCAGGTCGCTATGCCCATGACACCCGCCAGCGCGGCGCTAGGGCCAGCTGTACAAGCTACCGTGCCGAGCGCGCCGCAGAGCGCGGGGTATAATACTACTATGTTCCAAGGGAACGTGTTTGAGCGCGCTGACGCACTGCTGAGTATGGGTGGTAGCAGTGCCTTTTCCTCACGCTCTGGGACTATGACTTGGGGGAGTAGTGGGGACGGTCCGCCGGGAGGGGCAAATGGGACATTTAGTCCGACGAATGGCATGGTGAGGTATGGAACTGGAAAGGTTGTCTTTTAACCCCCTCTGCTGACGCGGTGATGGGGAGTCATTTGCTCGAAAAAGCGAGTGCCATATCTGGCCATTTACTTATACATTTTTTATCTGCGCTATCTTGGATGTTTATGGGGAGGGATTACGTTGTATTTTAGCATTTGTTCTGGGGGGCGTTTTATTATCATTAGCGTGCGTGCGTTGCGTGTTGGCGCTGGGGGTGCCTGGGGGATTTAAAAGGGAAGAGTGGGGAATGTATTAATCTCTTATATTTTTTCTGTGTTTAGTTAGTCAGTTAGGCAGCGCATGATCATTGGGATGTTGGAGCGGGAGTGGGAGTACCGGGGGACATGATCTGGCTGGTATGGATGGATACGGTGTCTGGGGTAATAATTTTGGGCATTTATGAGGGGTGAGGGTGTTGGGTGAAGGTTCTAATGGGGGCTGTTGTGGTCTTCGGAGTGGAAGAGAGGGACAAATGGAAAATTTTGGTATCTTTATACGCTTTTTTGGAATGGCCGTGAATGTACTGCGAATATATACACATGCATTTTGTATCGGGAGTGGTTTAGGGAGCAATTGTTGGATATATATTGCTTCTGTAGTTAGAAATATCGGGTCTAACGCCCTTCTTCTACAATATTCTAAAAATCTATGCATCTCATCTATGCAGGTCTATGTAGACCACCTCCGATCAAATCACGCCCCACTAACCCTCCCCCTCCTCCTCAAACTCTCAATAAACCCCTGCCCCTTCCCCTCGCCAGAACTCATCTCCTTCTCCCTCCTCCTCGCCCTCTTCTTCTCCTTCCTCCCCTTACAGCAACAACAGCACCTCACCTGCATCACAAACGCAAACAGCACCGAACCGGACGCGACCCACATAAACGCCAACATCTGCACTCCCAACACCGCACCAATATTCAGCATCGGCTGGCTCTTAAGCACATTCCGCATGATGGTGAACATCACCGTCCCCACGACAGACGCGACGATCGTGCAGAGCGCGGCGAGGAAACTGATGAGGCCTAGGCCGCAGCCGACCCAGCAGCTACGGGCACGGGGGGAGAAGTGGGGGGAGCGGAGGAGGGAGAGGGGTGAGAGGAGGAGGGAGAGGAAGGTGAAGATTATGCCGAGGAGGAAGAGGATGAACATTACGTTTGAGGCGATTTGGATGAGGCGCAGGATGGTGAGGATGTCGGAGGGGAGGGTGATGGTGGCGCCGGCGAGGAGCTCGGAGAGGAGGATTTTGACGGGGTTGAAGTAGTAGAGGGATGTGGGTTTGCTGCAGTTGGTTATGCCTCTGTGGGGTTGTGGTTAGAATGTGTATATGTGGTTTTGGGTTGGATTGGGGCAGGGGAGGGGTGGGATGGCGCACTCATCGTTGTAGCCCTCGCAGTAGTTCCATAGCCCGACGAGGTAGAAGTCGTGCAGGCCGAGAGATCGTGCAATGGAGTTTAGAAGGGGAAATTCGCTGCCTGGAGTCGTGGCGCGGACGAGAATGTTGGAGAGGTCGATCTTAATGAACCATGTCGACTTCAATACTGGTTTGACACTCGTTTGCGCAGTGAGAATCTGGGGAGCTGTTAGCTGGGTGCTCTCTCCAGCCTTCTGTGGCTCCATGACGGGCCAATTACCAGTATCAGGAATATGAACCCTATGAAGAGAAGTACACATGCGATGATGGTGAGCCATTTGCGGAGCTTGCTGGCCTCAATTGAGCTGTGGCCGTCCTTCGGCGATGGAGCTTTGGTGGCCGGCGGGGACGATGCATCGTCCGTTGTTACTACGCCCTGGCTTTCCGGCTTTGGCTCTTTATTCCGTAACCTGACGGACTTGAATGTGGGGAGGTTGATAGCCATCTAGACGATTTCTTGAAGGGTATCCGCGAGGTCTGGCTCGTCCCTGAAGCAAAGAAAGAAGGGCGTTGCTTCTCCAGAACTCTCTCTCCGGACTCAAGCACAGCTGGGCATTGAGGAGGGAAGGGAAAATGGATATCAAGCTAAGAGATGGCTGGTTGATAGATTTACAGAGAGATAATTGAAATCCACAAATGTTTCCTGCTGAGCGATAGAAAGTTTAGAGGATCAGCAAGGGCTACTGTGCCTATCAGAAGAGTAGACGGGTAGGGCGTGGGCCGGGGAGCAAACTGATGTCATGCTATTTTGCTCATTATGGAATTTTTGAGGGTATGAGTAAGGTAGCAGTGGGTAGCAAGTGGATAGTGGGTAGTGGGCCGAAGAAAAGGTTGGACGGGATAACCTGGTTAGAGGGGTTAGAGGGGTTAGAAGGACCCACAGGTATAAATAAGGCCTGGGACAGTTGGGACAACTGGGACAATCAATCCAGAGAAGGGAAAGAACGCTGAACGCGCGGCTGAGGTGGCAATGGAAGGGGGATAAGGGAGGGAAGGGTCCAATGTGAATTCGATGTGAGTCCAATGTGTTTCAATGAGAACCGCTCAGAAGTATGTAAGCTCGTATAATACGTTTTACTGTGGTGACGTGCCGCGTAGTGCTCCGTGGTTACATAAGGAATGGTGGCGCAGCAGCATATGAGAAAGTTTACATGGCAAACAGCGAGAACAGCGAAGAGCGAACGCCGAAGCTTCAAATTCGGATCCAGGTGCCGCCCTGTCCTGTCCTGTCCTTGTTGTGTCCGGTAGAGAGAGTTCCGGTGTGATGATCTACCTCCCCAAGTCCCGTAGCTAATTCAAATACTACTCCGTACCTGCCAGATCTACGCCTTTTAGTTAGTTCTACGGCATATTAAAAATGGTCCAGTTGGGTGTTGGGCTGAGATCCCTTCTCGAAAGATCTCTCAATACAGTTGATTGTGGAGATTGTGTCCTACTTTGCGTATTGTAAGGATTCTCTACTTAGCTAACTTTACTCTACTGTACCTTACCTTACCTACCGCGGAGTTTCCCCCGGCACACGTTATCGGCAATGTGGGACTGTTGTGGACTGTTGTACCAGTTAATGATGTCAGAATTTCAGGGGTTGTCTCGCCCACCTGAGACCTAACAAACATGCTGGCTGTGCTGTTCCTAGTGTTCCTAGCTTGTGACAAGCAAACCATTTTTGAGACATTCTAGATTCATCCCCCACTCGTTGTCTGCCCGGCTTTCTTTTTTTTATACACACTGTAACTGTCTGTAAAAGTTGCTCAAGACGGCGACAACAACTATTTACTTTGCTTTCATTCCAATTGACTCAATACTCTCTTGTACGACCTCTTCTTTTTTTTCCATTTCCGGGTCTCCATCGTGCACCGCCTCGTCCCGCTTTTGCCACTTCACTCACTGGAGACTTTACGGATTCTAGATCAGTACCGGCCGGCTCATACTGCATTAAAGACACCAGAGGCCATAGCTGCAGAGAATACTGCATTGAAGGCATCGCAGCGTTGAGCCGAACCCGAACAAGCCCACTGTCACGGCGAAGAGGCCGATACCTCTTATGAGCATATAACAACCATGTTGTGGAGCAAGCCAGCAGTGCTCGCATCTCAGATTCTATTCTTTGCCTGCCTCTACAGCAACCCAATATCGGCCCAGGAGACCTCAGATGATGGGGTCCTAGTTTTGACCGGCGTAGGCGGTGATACCGCCACAGAATCATCAGTAACAGCCACAGCAACCAGCTCAACAGGAACCAAGAGCAGCACCTCCGGCTCCGGCTCAAGCACCATCACATCCTCATCAGGTACAGCGTCCACCACCGCCGCCGACATACTCACCCTCACCGGCAGCGCCGCCACAAACTCCCTAAACCAAACCCGCACCACCACGACCGAAGGCCCGCAACCCACCAACAAAACTCCCTGCAACCTGCACGTCGAGTTCTGCACCCGCAAATACAGCAACATTACCCAAGTCTGCGCGCACAACTCACCCTTCGTCAAGGCCAACAATGCCGCGGCCAACCAGGCATACGATGTCATCAACCAGCTCGACGACGGGATCCGCATGCTCCAGATCCAAGCCCACGTCGTCAACGGCACGGTCTACCTATGCCATTCTTCGTGTGATATCCTCAATGCAGGGACGATGACAGACTACCTCACCACCGTCGCGGGATGGGTCCAAAAGCACCCCTACGACGTCCTCACCATCCTCATCGGAAACGCCGCATACCTCCCAGTCAGCACCTACACCCCCGCCATCTCCGACTCAGGGCTCCTCCCCTACGTCTACACGCCCCCCAAAAAGGACATGGCATTATCCGACTGGCCAACGCTAAGCAGCATGATCATCACCTCCTCGCGAGTAGTGGTATTCATGGACTACGACGCCGACCAAGACACCGTCCCCTACATCCTCGACGAGTTCACCTACATGTGGGAAACGCCCTTCGACCCCGTCGACCGCGCCTTCCCCTGCACCGTCCAGCGCCCCCCGGACCTATCCACCGCCACTGCAAAGAGCAGGATGTACATAGCGAACCACAATCTCAACACCGAACTTGAGCTACTAGGGAACACGCTACTGGTGCCTACGCAGCCGTTGCTTGGGGAGACGAATGCGGTATCGGGATATGGGAGTTTGGGATTGGCGGCGACGAATTGTAATGCTACGTGGGGGAAGCCACCGACGGTGTTGAATGTGGATTATTATAATGTGGGGAATGGGAGTGTGTTTGAGGTTGCGGCGAAGTGGAATAATGTCACGTATAATGCTACGTGTTGTGGGATGACGGATAGTGGGGGGGGGAGGGTGGGGAGGGAGATGATGTGGGTTGGGTTGGTAGCTGTGGTGGTTTCGGTGTTGTTGTCGTAGATGTCTTGGAAGTCTTCTATATGGATGGAAGTTTATCTTCTGGAGGAAGGTCTTCTTGGGTGGAATATTGTGGCGTTTAGTGGCGTTTAGTGGCGTTTGGGTGGCTTGCATGCATGCAGCGTGGATGGACCAGGGGGTTTTGTGGCATTGGCAACATACATTGCGGAAGATCCAAAAACATTTGCGGCCATTAATACCCAATTTAGATAGGCATAAAAATAGATACACTTGCCCAGATACAAGAAAGAAGTCAAAGCAGACCAGTTCATTGGAATTTCAGTTTCTCATTGATTCAGTATAGTAAACTGATCGCTATGGGTATCTCTAAACACGCTACTTGGTACAAGGACAAGGAAAATATACGGTGTTCATCTGAAGCGATGACACGGATTTCCTTGGGCACTAATTCATGTGCTGTCTCATCTCAACAATGATCCTCCGCCTTCTACACTACTTCTACTCGGGTTCCACCGCAGGAGTGAATGCTCTTTTCATGTAAATCGTTGGTATCACCCTCTCATGCACTCAGCCATCATGAAGATAGATGAGCAATTCTCCTCACAAACACTCTTCACCGCCGCTCTTCATCCTCAGTAACACTTACTACCCGCTAGACACTCAGCTACCACAAAGGCAGTGAAAAGCCCATGCTCATCAGTAATTCTCCTCCCACTCATCCATCATAAAGATTGAAAACAAACTTCCTCTTCTTCAATAGCAATCCGCATCCATAACATGCCACCGTCCTCCACACCATGTTTGTATAGTTTCAGCAAACCACAATCCATTAAAAGCATCAAACGCGCGCGGAGCTATGTCGAACAAAGCGAGTAATCGCACAGTAATATAAACAACATCCCACACAAACCCTCAACCGCTATTGGGGTGCTGAGCAGGCTCCGGCGCGGCATTCTTGGGTGCACCAGCACTGGCAGGGAACATGAGGACTCCCAACTTAGCAGTACGAGGAGCCATGGGCTTGGGGTATCTCGTTGTTGGCAAGGTAGCCAGGCCGGTAGGGATAGGGTTGCCGCGCATGTCGTATTTAGCGCTGGGCTTTGCAGGCTTGCTCTGCGTGTTGGTTTGTGGTTCGGCAGGTGCGCTGGCAGCGGGTTGGTAGGATACCTCATTGCTGATGCTCTGGGAGACATTGAGGTCGGTCTGGGGGGTTGGGGGAATATAGCCATCAAAGTCGTTCTGAATGCTGTTAATGGCCTCCATGTCGGCTTGGGAGATCGGGGAAACATCATCGCCGATCTCAATAGGGAATTCTGCCGAGTCCCCGATACTCCATGGTGTTGCGGGTGCAGATTGGAAAGTGGTCTCACCTAGGGACGAGACATTTGGCGCCTCTAATACAATGCTCGCCAAGACACCCGTTTTTAAAGACAGCTCTCTGGCATACCAATTCTCCATCGCCATCCGAGATTGGGCTACACTGTCAGCGGGTGGGGCACCATAGTCGGTCATATTGAACAAATCTCCATTCTCAATAAATGGGTCTGTATCTATAGTCTGGATGCTTGGTGTACACAGTTGGCCACAGCTTGATTGATTGGTGCCCGGAAAACATTCTTGGTCTGCGTCTATTCCAGTAAGGCCGGGAGAATGCTGGTTGCTAATGGCTGAGCTATCGGTGCTAGGTAAATCGTGTTGGCCTGCATTTGTTCCAGCAAGGTTGCGGGAAAGATGTTGGTCTGTAATCGTGCCACTGCTGGTGGGTGGACGCTGTTGGTCTGAGGTGATGCCATAGTCGGTGGAGACATACTGTTTATTTGTAGCCATGTCATTTCCAGTCGGGAAACACGATTGCCCTCCAATTGTACCATCGCCGTTTGGAGAATATTGTTGGTGAGGAATTGTGCCACCAATGTTTGGCAAACGCTGTTGGTCTGCAACTGTATCGTTGGCGTTGGACAAATTCTGTGCGGAAGCATTGCTGTCATTGTCCTGGCCTTGCTGTGTATTGACCGTATTCTGGTTTGCAAGTAGCAACTGTGTCAATTGAGAACCAGGATCTTCGGCTGGTGAATCAGTAGATTGAAAATGATAGGCCTGAGTGATTGGGATTGCACCCCCTGAAGTCTTGAGTTCATTTTGTAGGTGCTTGCAATGACGCTTGAATTGGCCATCGAAGGCCTGGATGCTAGCCCCCTCAGTAGCAACAGTCATTTTTCTCTTGCGCGGCGATTCCACATTTTGCTCAGGTTGCTTGCCGGACTTATTACGACCACAGTATCTGCAGTATTTAGTTGGTGTCCAGGTGTTCGTGTTGCTTGCAGGAATCCCAGCCTCCTCTGGACCAGGTCTTGCATCCTTTAGTGCTTTACCCGCAGCCCACTCTGTCGGATCTGCCCAGGTATCATTTAGGAGATCACAGAATGTACAGTGCCATTTAATACTAAGGTTGATCTCTGCCTTAGAATCTGGGACCGATGATGCAATTGCTTTCCAGAAGTCACGGTTCTCTTTCAACTGCTCTATATCCTTCTCCAGGGTGCTGTACTTCAGAACAGCCTGTGATAGGAGTTTGTGCTCCTTTCTGGCCAGGGTTTTGCTTGCAATGTACTCCTCTTTGAGCTCATCAAATGTGCAAGTCTTCACGTTGAATTTAGGGCCTGGAGCCTTGGAAGCAGTAATATTGGCTCCCAGACAAGTGCCCTGGCTTGGGGAGCTGCCGTCATTCTCTGTGATAGAATATCCTGTCATAGTTAGTGAAGTGTCTACCATTGCCAAGGGATAGAACCTACCTAGCTTTGACATGGTGAAAGCAACTACCCCCCTTAGAAATTCATCATCGACCATCATTCTGTGAAGTATGACTTCAAGCTGTGCTTCAAAGTTGGGGTTTCTCTCCAGGGCAATGTCCCCATCTATCGCAGCAATAATTACCTGCCGAACCTTCTCCATTCCAGGAGACGCCATAGGAGCGGTTGCTATATAGGTTCTCAAAGCAAGCAACTGTGGTTGGGAAGAGTAAAGATTGGACAAAGATGTGTGTTGACGTGTTGCTGAAATGTGTTTTGGTGCTGGTATGCTTCTTATCGTAGTTGGTATCGTAGTGTTTAGCTGGGAGGAAGAACTTGATTTTGGTGGCTTGTAAACAGGGCTGTATAAGCGTGCCTTGACGCCTTCGGCCTTTGGTGATCCGACTCCACAAGGAACACCACCTGCCATCCTCGTCCTTCGTTCAACCATAGACACAGCTATTTGACCCGGGGTATGAATTTTGCCTTGCGGCTGCTCATATTGCAACTTCTCATCCTGGGACTTCTCTTCTTTCAACTGCTCGGGGACTGACACATTTCTAGTTGCCTTTCCATCCACCATGTCCTTTCCACCAAACATGTTCCCAATCTCCGGGGTGAGAGATATCGAATCTGATCCTGATAGCCTCTCCACGGAGTCAAGAGATACAGTAAGTTCTTGGCCCATATCTTCAATGCCTCCCTCTGGGAGGTCATCTGTTCGCAGTGCCGTCAAATGCTTGGTGGCAAGCCGTTGGTCAATAAAAATGATGGACTCCCTGTCACACAAAAAATGGACGCCACCAGCCTCTGGTCCATCTATCTGAGACAATGTATCTTCAGAAGGCCCAGATGATCCTGACATGGCTCTGCCGGGCCAAACGTTAGGAATATTCCCATTGATCAGTGCTAGCTGGAGCTGATTAGCAGCCTCTTCATCAATATTACCTTGGCAGCCTGCTGATTGAACTCTAGCCAGAGAGTTCATCCTTTGAAGGATCATCTTCTCAAGCTTCATCTTCTCAAGCTTCGAAGCATGATCAGTTGCTCCAGAAGATGGACCGCAGCCTAGCTGCTTCTGCCCCAGAGTTGGGAAACTTGAAGGCCCATCCGTGAGTTTCTTGTGCCGGCAAAGGGCATTGGAATCTATATGCTGACATTGATCATAGATTTTACCAGTATGTTCTTGCTGTGCCTCATTCGTACACTCAGCGTTATCTTTTCTGGCATTCCTCTGTGATACCTTATCTATCAAATGGCGGTCATGGGCCTCCAATGTGGTTTTGTTTATGATCTTTTTCTTTGAGACAGCCGCCTTGCGAGATTCTCCATTGTCTGTGAGAGTCTCGGGGTGTATCTTTGGGGGTAGTGTAAGCCCTTGATCCAACCTCATGTTTGTGGGCATGAAAGAAGCATAAATACCTTCTTCCCGGGCCTTCCGCATCAGTGGCTTCGAGCCATGACCCGCAATATCTTGCCCCATTTTCTCTTCTTGCAGCTCGTTTCCTGCTTCTGCTGGATACAAAACTAGTTCTGCTTTGGCAGCCAGTGGCAGCCTGGTATCCTGTCATTCAGTTTGGTATTCTTGAAAGGCCAAAGGAGTGTGTGTATTGGTGACGTTCAGGGGTCAGAATAGCTCAGCTCCAAAGAGAAATTCTGATGGCCCTTCGAGGAACAGTAGACAATGAAACAAAGTGTCGAATTGTTGACGCTTAAACGCTTGATGTTTGCCTCGAGGCATCGAGTTCTCGAGGCTGCAAGGCACCGAATTGCTTATCGCGATAACGTCCCTTATCGGGCAGTTGCCAACAAGGAGTCACAAGTCGGATTATCTTAAAGCCGATAAACCGACACTAACCAGGAGCTCACACTTGGCAAGACATCTATTGGATGGCCTGGACGTCCATCGAGGTCTATCTACTGATGTGCAGCTGCTTGAACACTCAACTCCATAGATTCTCATATCAAACTTCTGGGTTACATAAATCCAAGTGTTATGGAGCTGACAAGGAGCTTACTATAGGGCAGACACACACAAGCCATATATAGTGGACATCACCTGGGATACCTATATAGAGGACTTGAATATGTCTGTGATTCTATGCACCGGTAAGCCCCCAATGCACTTTTCTGCTCCTATCCGTCACTCCACGGCAGAACAAAGATGGCAGACAAAACTGACGATCGTGTTATCTTGGCTACAGCTGGCTATGACCATACAATTAGGTAAGTAAATATATCCTGCATAATGGTAAACGAAGCAATGAGCACATCTGATATTCAATTGCAGATTCTGGGAGGCTCTTTCCGGAATATGCTCGCGCACTATCCAGCACCCTGATTCCCAAGTCAATCGCCTCTGTATCTCTCCTGACAAGCGCTTCCTTGCCGCCGCAGGCCACCACAGTGTCAAGCTCTACGATATCAAATCGACCAATCCAAACCCCATCTTGACATTTGAAGGCCATACGAACAACATCACTGGCGTTGCATTCCACTGCGAGGGAAAGTGGATGGTTACCAGCTCCGAAGATGGAACCGTGAAGATCTGGGAGACTCGCACTGGCACCGTTCAGCGCAGCTACAACCACAACTCTCCAGTGAACGATGTGGTTATTCACCCAAACCAAGGCGAGATCATCAGCTGCGATCATGGTGGGAGTGTGAGAATTTGGGACTTGGCCGAGAACAGCTGCTCTCACCAATTGATTCCAGAGGAAGACGTATCAGTCTCCAGCGTCACCGTCGCCAGCGATGGCTCAACCCTTTGCGCAGGAAACAATTCGGTAAGCAAAGCAAGGGCGACGCCCACCCCTATTTGGTGCAATAGATCTAATCAACCCCAGGGAAATATTTTCGTCTGGCATCTTGAACAATACCGCGAGAAGACAACTCTTGTCCCCATCACTCACTTCAAGGCTCATGGCCAGTACATCACCAGAGTTCTCCTCTCTCCAGATGTTAAGCACCTTGCTACCTGCTCCGCTGACCACACTGCGAAGATCTGGGAGGTTAAGGATCTTGACAAGATGATCCCTACTCCTGGTAGCGAGCCGGCCAGCCCAGTTCCGTTCAAGCTGGAGAGCACGCTTACTGGCCACCAGCGCTGGGTTTGGGACTGCGCGTTCAGTGCTGACTCTGCCTACTTGGTGACCGCCTGCAGCGATCATTATGCCCGTCTCTGGGAGCTTCAGACTGAGCAGATAATCCGCCAGTACAATGGACACCACCGCGGTGCCGTCTGCGTTGCCCTGAACGACTACAGTGAAGCTCGCTAAGTTATTGTTTTCGGTGGCCAATAGGTCCGATTTCCTCGATCTTCAGGGCGCATTATACTGGGGCGTTCATTGCATTATCAAGTTGCGGGAGGGTGGCTATGGTCTATTGCTCACTCATGTGGCGTTTATGGCTGTGACTAGGGCGTTGAATACGGGAATACTCCGGTAATATGCCGGGTTACGAATTGCTGATTGCTATGAAATGATGATCCTTTTACTAGTCGATCAATGGAATGAAATTCGATGCGATGAATGATCCAATCGTTGCCTTGCTTCGCCTCTGAGAAACCCAATTGTACTTCATGTCATGCAAGCTGCAAACTAACTAACGGGTATTTGAACGCGCCTATAATTTAAAAGATCCCTAGTGGCAGACAGTGTCCCAGATGCTGCTAAAAGAATCCCAGTAAATGAGCTCACCCGTGCTGTCAAACCAGCTCCCATCACTATTCCTTTCCAAACTTGTCCCGTACAAAGCAACCGCTGCCTTTTTCTTTTTAGAGCCGTCGACTGTAGCATTACGAATCAATAATGCGCTATCTCCTTTGGCAGCGATAATAATGCTGTGGCCATCTGGAGCCTTCATCATCGGCACAGTGGTCCCGTCGCTTGTTTTTCCATCACCTTCTACGATGGTAAATGGTTTGAAGATTCCCATTTTGTCTTCATGAGTGGCATAAAATTCGCTCATCTCCGCTGGCATAGGAACTGTTTCTAGTCCTTCCAATACGACTCGTTTCCAGCCATCCTCCGAAAACTTAGTGCCTACCCAGACCCTGTCAAAGGCCCTTTCCATGCGTACGATTTCCTCTGCCGTCATCTTCGAAAGCAAGCGTCTATTCTCTGGTTTGATCTTTGGCGCAAGCACCAAAACTTTATTGTGGGGCAGGATGGGTTCTGCCTCTGTAGCTTGAGGTAAGTATACCTTTTCTCGCAGCCCGCGGACAAGCAGGCGTGCGCTAATAGGCACCAAAATGTCACGAAGCACGCCATGCGTAACTATCTCAGGGTCCGGTATAGAGACTGGCGCTTGAAGTAGGATTTTCCCATGGTCGAAATCTTTCGGCGAGAGAGTTTGGAGAGTTACGCCTGTTTGTTTGTAGCCGTTGAAAATTGCATAGTTAACGGGGGATGGCCCACGTAGATCAGGGAGCAGAGATAAATGGAGGTTCAACCCATCATATTCGGTACTGTTAAGCACCCGTGGTGGAACAAAGAGGCCAAATGAGACGGCTATTATGAGGTTTATAGATTCGCCGTCAACTTTTGGGACCTCCCAGCCCGTGAAAGTATCTCGTATATGCGTCCTTAAACCTAAGCTCTGCGCGGTGGCCTTCAACGGCACTTCACGGATTTTTTTGAGGCCTCGGCCATATGGCTTTCCAGGTCGGCAAAGGACATCTATGGAGGCTATTGATGAAGGATCGCGCTTTTGTTCATCGCGAAGAGCCTGGAGAGACGCGGCGCTGACATCGTCAGAACCGCAGAAGAGGATACGGAGAGGTTTCGTTGCCGGAGAACTGTATAACCGACGACTGGCGGCGTAGGAGTACGAGACACTCCCAGGGATATGTGTGCAGCCCCTGAAAAAACATCCGAGAGTCTTAGCAGACACCTTGAAAAGGGGTCTTCTGAAATGAGCCATGGCATATACTGCTGCTAAAGCTCACACAACGATGGCAATAGACCTTTTGCAGATCAAGGAGGAGCTATTAACCACCGGACCCTGGAGGTCGCCGAGTCAGGCCCGAACTCTATCTTTGCTCAGTCCTATTTTTGCATCAGTATTTGAGCGAACTGTGAGACACTTGTAGTTACATAGATAGTATCCTATTACGAAGTACTTAACTTCAATATATGCTTCGCCTTCGTGGCCACTATCTAAACCGTCAGATTTGGGTTGATATGAAATCACGTGAAATGATATAAAGTGACCATCAGTTTGACTGAATCCCAAGTCACAGCTCTCCATCAAGTTAAGTACACCATGCGCTGTGTTCCATTACCCCTGCCTGTAATTTTGACAGCCGCGCGGCAAATTGTTGCGAACGCCGCGTCCGCGCTAATATAAGGTACTCGCGTACAGTTACAGTTAGGTTCCAAAGAGGATGATCAGCCGACGTCATGCCTGTCATTATACTTTGGCACAGTTGGCGATACTCCTATCTTGACCGTCACGATGGAACAGTACTAGATTCCGTTGGGGCAGATGCTGCAATACATCGTAGTCTTACATACAGCATGGGCAAATGCGAGCGTTGTACACCGGTGTTGATTTCTTTGTGTCCTCTGTCACCCTTCCGTGTTACTACCGGATAAGCGTGCAATGTCTCATGCCTCTACCCACGATCGTGGAAAAGCTATTCCAGCTCAACTGAGGTTTCTAGCAATATATAATCCTTCTCTGGGCCGAACCGATGAGACGCGACTTGATCAGATCGTTTATTACTACGACGGGACAGGGAGACCAACGCGAAAGTCAGGGAAAGATAGGCAGGGAGGATCGAAAGAGGAGGAAAATGAGCGGCTACGACATATTGGCCTTGCCCAGGGTATGGTCGAATTTGGAAAGGCATTTTCTCAAGGCCAGTCTGTTGATGCAATAGAAACCGAGAAATCGAAGATCATATTGCATGAGCTAGAGGTGGGATGGTGGATTTTGGCTGTGAGTTACGACGGCACAGGGAATATGACATATACTAATTGTATCCATAGTCAATAGACTTGACTCGCCTTCCCAAGGCATCCAAGGCCGCAGGTCCGAAAGATAAAACCGCGGACAATGAAGATATCGAATACTCCTCCAGAGATGTCAAGCCGCCTGTTCTGCTACTTCAAGATTTGCTGCGCGCCCATGCTTTATTTCTCCTACATCACGCCCCGTCAATAGGCGGTTTATTTGCTGCAACGGAAAAGCCAAAGTTTACCACCATGTTAGGACGATACTGGGATCAGTTTCTGTTAACGTGGAATGTTATGTTGCACGGCAATCCAGCCGTGGCCGTTTACAGCGGAATAAAAATTGCAGGCTCAGGTGAACTTGGCATGGGCGTTGGAGAGGAAGACAGGGGAAGTGGTGAACGTGAAGTACTAGAAGGATTCGTTGGGAGAATTGATGGGCTTGTCGACTTGGTTGTTTCGCGCTTCGGTTCAGACTCGGCCGATTCGGATATGTCGTCGATGTCAGATCCAAACAAAGCCCGGCCGCAACTAGCGCCGAGCGAGCCTTGGTTAGGAACTGGATTGGAACCTGGACCAAATGATGGAGCAATTTTCCTTGGTGTTGGGGCGTTGTCCAGAAAATCACTCAAGGATGTGTCGCACTGGATGGAAGACGTCTATAGCTGGGGTCCACGTGCCTACGGCGTCAAAGGCAACCCATCACGTACTCGACGCCCACACCGGAACGGGCGACTGCCAAGCAAAGCTTTAATCAATGATTCTGCAAGTAGCCGCTTATCAAAAGCCAGAGACGCGGGTTCTCGTTCATCAGTGACGCCTGCAAGTCCACTTATGCCAAGTGACGACGGACAAAATGGCGATCTCCCAACAAAGCAAGCGGCGGTTCCCATACTTGATGAACCAGAAGGTAAAACCAGCCTAAAAGTATTGGATCCCCAACCCGCCACTGAAACAGAACCCAGAGAGAACCGCCGCCACTTGAGTTCCAGCCGAACCCCAAGCACGTCTAGTGCCCAAAGCACTAAAGGCGGAACACTTGTGGACTATCTCAAACTGGGATATGGGACGCATTGGTCACTCGGCGGAGGTACGCCTACGCCACGAAATGCCAGCACGTCAAGTGGTACAGGGCCAGGAACTTCTGTGTCTTGTGGAGAGGTAATCGATGTTGGACCTGCGAATGATTTCACGGGTCATTATGTAGTTGGACTTATTGGTGATGTGGATGCAGATGACCCTGATCATTCTGGTTCTGACATTGTGGGAGCCGATACGATCAATCCAAGGATTTCTCTGCGTACGACGTATGTTGAATTAGACCAGGTACACGGTACCTTAGCCGTACCGGACGCAAATGGAGGAGCAGACAGTGGCTGCCTACCTCGACTAAATGTATCCAACGAGGTAGCACCTGATACCCAAAACAGGGCCAGGAAAGGCTTGCAGGTAGTTGTTTATGCCAACAAGCCATTCCTCTTCGCCCTTTTTTTTGAAGTTGGGACCGCCTCGCTCAAGGAATCGAGCATTTACCGGTCTCTGCATTACCAACTGGCGCCCTTGCAGCGGCCACTGGTGACGTCAACGCGCTGCAAACTCCCGCGTCCAAAGTTAAGCACAACATTAGGAGGAGATGTGAAAACTCCAATATATGACCTTATGTGGGACCCAAAGAAGCTCACAATCCGTTCTACAATCCCGGATATACCATCCTCATCGAGTAACCTTCTTGTATGGTCTCGGCTCGAGTCGCTAAATACTCACACGCAGATTCTCAATACGTTTGCAGCAACACGGAATAAAAGTTCCGAGATAGAGCAGACATGCAAGACTAGCCGCGGATACTGGGTTGTCTGGACTAGAATTCCAGATCCGGAAGCCACACATAATCAAATGAAAGCTAAGGGATCTATCACTCCTATTGAGGGCGATATGACTCCAGCAGCCTCACCATCACTAAGAAGTGAACATGGCCTTGACCCAGGGTCAGGTGCAAATAACACCCTGGCTCAGGCAAGCCATGCTCTCGGGAGGGCCCATATAGCTAGAGATAAAGAGATATTCCTTGTCAGGAAGTCGAGTGACCCAACATCAACAAACGCATTTGCGAAAGAGCATGCGAATTCGCCAGCTAAGTTAGCTCAAGGGATTGGGGTTGATACAAAGAGATATATTGAGGGATTATTGGATATGTATACTTGAATTTTATTTGAAATAAAAAAGGATCAAAACCACTATTTGCCACATACTATGCGCCCTTGAAAGTGAATCACAGGTCGGAACCTAAATTTCACTCAACATTTCACAAGGTAATATACTCTAACGTATTTCACGGGCGAGCTGGTCACTGAATTCCTCACCCAAAAGCAAGAAATTTACACAATAATAACTCAACAGTGGCTTGATGATACATTCTGGGAATGAGTGTGTGGCCTTATATGTATGCCTAAATTCTGTAATTCTACATTAAAAGCAATTAAACAATTAGATACTGAGATATAAAGATCTGGTTTAAATTCTACCACTTCAACTTAATATCTTAAAGAACTATAAAAATATAATATTTTACAATGATTAGGTAGGAATTGAACTAAATAGCAAAGGCCATATACTCATTTTTAGAATGTATTATTAAGCTATTGTGGAATTATTATTGTGTAAATTTCTTGCTTTTGGGTGAGGAATTCAGTGACCAGCTCGCCCGTGTGACCAGCTCGCACGTGAAATACGTTATAAAATAACGAAATCGTTGTTATAAATATTATATTAGCGAGGATTAAAAATTAGAACTTTGTAGAATGTTTTTAATTCCTGAGAATACCAGGTGAAATATATTGGAAAATTGGAGATCAAAGTTATATTGTCTCGAAAGAGATCTGTACATCGCAAATCTGCAGCTATCAGATCCGTCACCTCAACCTATAATTACTCTACAAAATCCAGTCAGCTCAAACTCCTGACCCTGAAAGCCATTTGCAGATATGCCGCTTATTTTAAAATCTTCTCGAAGCCCGAGAAAACCTGGCGTGAGCCAACAATAAAAAACTGGTCACCTCTGCCCTGTGTATGGATTACTTTTATTTCCGTTTATAAAACGACGAAAAGTGAAGGAAGCTGTATAGCAATCAAATCTCTTTCATCTCATCATCCAGATTCACCTTGCATGCCCCACATACAATCATTCCGCAGTCACAATCGTACGCCAAGTCGAATTTATTGTTCTCACCCCCTTCTTTCAACTGCATCTTGGTTCCTTCAACGACCTCGGCGCACTTCAAGCAGAAAGTGCCGCACTCACAACTGTACTTGCTTGTTTTGGCACCGAGCATTGTATCTCTTGGACATCCGTAGCAGAGTAAGTGCTTGCCCACACACATCCATGCCGGTTCGCCGTCCGCTGTTGTTAGTGCCCAGTCTGGCGTATCGAGTATACCAGGCGTGGCTGTTAGATCTACGGCAGCATGACCTACATTCCCGGTGTTGGTTGGTGGGAAATGCGGTGAGAGCACCTTCCAGCAGACCTGGCAGTCTAGAGAGCTGGCATTCTGATTCTTGGAGTTCAGGATCCTTCCATTTGAAAGGTAACTGTTAAACTTGTAAATGGGCTTAAAGCTGTGATTGCAGCTCCAAGTATCGACGGTTGGATTGTATGGCTCAACCCCAAGATCTAGTTCAGTGCCGTTCATAGCCATGAGGGCATCGATATCTTCTAAATCCGTGTCATCATCGGTCAAATCGTTGTCTTCCTCAAAATTGTCGTCCTCGCATTGGCCATCGCACTTCTTCATAGGTTCGAGACAAGCGAAGCAGAAGTGTGCTCCACAGCGACATTCAATGTGAGCGCAGCCAAACATTCTCCTCACACCGGCACGACATTTCGGACAGCGCTTGATCTTCCATTTTTCAAGCTGAGCGACTAGAAGTGGATCGAGGTCGGTTTTGGGGCATGGAGTGTGTGGATGTTGGAGCTGCCGACAACGTGTGCAGATAGAAATAGAGCATTTTGGGCATGTGGTGGTAGAAAGGGCGACTGAAATGGATGAGAGAGGTGTTACGGGCTTGACTTCGGAATCCTTCTTCGAGAAGTATTGCTCAGGATGTGGTGGCTGACTTTGCTTCCCTCCAGGATCGAAGTTCTCTTTCTGGGATGGCGCCAAATATTCTGATGTGGTTTGCTTTGCTTGATTCCGCCGAGTTCCTCCCTTTATCAATCTGGGAGGAATGAACGTGGAACATGTTGGAACAGGACAATAGAGACGGGCTGGAGTCCGCCATTCTTCGAACTTGGCTTTATAGAGATCGACCTATCGTCAGTTAGTGAGATGCTGGGAATAAATGAGACAAAGCAGCTCACCTGATCCTTGGACAATAAATGCGAGACAGCTGAAAGAGGCACTGTACAGCAGCAGCGTGGAGGCATCTTTGATTCATTTTTGCAAGCGTCGATGAACCAATCTTTTAGACATGTGATGCAAATTACCTGTCCACAGAACCTCTCACAGCTGTATGGGAAGTTGGTCTCCACCGAGTCCTTTCCCAAGAACTGATCAAGACAAATACTGCAAGTTTTGGTCATAGTGGCGGCCTTCTTGATCGAGTTCATTGTAGTAGTTAAATACGCCCCTCCCTGTAGTTCTGGCGTCTGTTGAAGCCCGTGTCGCCGAGCATCAAGGTTGTGGAAATGATCGAGTCTATAGAAAGTTTCGGCTGGGTCTACAAGTTAGAAATATGGTGGGCCAGACTATAGGGTAAACAAAAATGTGATTAAACCTACAGCCTCTTGCTTCCCAAGGATCTTGGTACTGTTGGTTGGCCTGAAGAAAGGATGGCCTGGGCAAGTGCTGGATCCCCGGTGTAGGTGCTTGACTTGACAAGAGAGAACCGTTTTGATCAAGAAAGTTAGAATCTAGATTAGGAGTTGGTACTTGTGTATCGAGAGTTAGATGCTGATGTTGGAGACTGCTGTTCAACGCTGATGATGGTGTTGCTACTGATCGCGGCTGGCTTGAGGTATTCTGGAGTTCATTGGCTTCAAGAACTCGGCAGGTTTGCATATCGCCGTTAGACCGCCCGGTAGAATATGTGCATCCCATATTAGTCGCACCGTTCGATTCCATGTGGGTTATATCTTGAAGGCCGTCATATCACGACAGTTCCGGTGAAGAAAGGTTGTGGTTATAAGTGAAGTTGAGAAGGGTGTAAGAGCCCCAGATTAGAACGCCAACGATGATGGATTCTTTCAGGAAGTTGCTTCCCCAGTGGCTATGTTGCCCCTAAAAATTTATAGAGTAAGTTTGAAAGAGTGAAGATCGGAAACTGGAAATATAGTTAATTCCTATGTAGGGTACCTACAGGTATACGTTTGTTGTACAGCGACAGCACCCTTGCCCTCGATGACTTTTTAAGTGGTTGACCAACAAAACCCGACAACCATCCACAATTTGTCAGGAGGGAATTAATCACCCAGTAAGTAATCCTGGGACATAAATATTATTGATCACTTTCGTCACTTTTATTTCCTCAGGATGTTTCTGGATAAGTGAAATATGAGTAGGTGGTGGATTGAGCTTGCTTCCTTGCATAACGGCCAAGCGTTCCATAGCAAACAATCTATCTATTTCTATATATAGTGCCTGTATGTGATATTACTGGTCGCTCAATTTGATATCATTCCTCCCTACCGCGTTTTTATTCCTAGGTTATTTGCCTGCACACAATACAGAACCCCATGGAAAATCGTAGGAGACAAACTACCCGACGGAGATCGTCATCCACCAGTAGTCCCCGTCCCCCACAGGGTCGGCGGCTATGAGGAGCAGACGGGCCCAATATAGGAGTTCGGAAGTCATCTATTACAAAATGCAACGCCTAACTCAAAAATAACGTTCGCATACCCAAGTTCATGCAAATGCCGGATGACAAGATGCTGAAGAGATCTCCCTTAGGAAGCACAAATCGCATTGCTGCTGATAGATCATTCCTTACTCGTACTTCGCAACGTGGGTTTCAATAGCCCTGGAAACAAATTAGTATGTATCTTAATAACATTTTATCGCAACACTAACCTTCCGCTGGGGTCTGTCTGCTTCGACCATGTTGGGGTCCAGCGCATGACAGTCTCAGCACACGATGGAGGGAAGTGCTCGTCGAACATCATTCTGTACCAGTATCCCTCCTTGGAATCTGGGATATCAGTGCCCCATTCTGGCTTAGGGTTCTTCATCATTTCATCTGTCACGTGCAGCTCTGCGTTATCCTTGAGAGCGTCAATCCATCCGTAGCCAACACCATCAGAGAATTGCTCCTTTTGCCTCCAGAGAATCTTGTCTGGCAGGTATGGGTCCTCCGGAGTGTCGAACGCCTTTCTGAGAATGTATTTCTCTATGCGTTCCTTGGTAATCATCTTCTCCTTTGGATCAATGTTCATGGAAACCTCGAGGAACTCCTTATCCAAAAATGGGACACGAGCCTCCAATCCCCAGGCCGAGGTAGACTTGTTGGCCCTCAAGCAATCCGATAGGTGGAGGTTCTTAACACGGCGAACAGTCTCGGCCTGGAAGGACTCCTTATCGGGAGCAGCGTGGAAGTAGAGGTATCCACCAAAAATTTCGTCACTACCCTCGCCACTTAGAACCATCTTAACTCCCATTGCCTTGATTTTCCTTGCGAGCAAGAACATGGGCGTAGAAGCACGAATGGTGGTAACATCGTATGACTCAAGGTGGTAAATGACATCGGAGAGGGCGTTGAGGCCGTCGTCAATTGTGAATGTCATATCATGATGCTTGGTTCCCAAGAACTTCGCGACCTCCTTGGCTGCAACAGTGTCGGGGGACCCTGGAAGACCGATAGAGAAAGAGTTTAGCTGGGGAAGGTATGTAAGAGTGCTGAGGTTGTTGTCGTCGTCAATACCAACAAGACCCTCTCCGTGATCCTCATCGACATTCTCCTTTGGCGAGGCGCTGGCGAGATCCTGGACCTGCTTCTTCAGGCGCAGAGTTTCACGCTGGGCAATAGCTGCAACCAAACTGGAATCAAGGCCACCAGAAAGCAGAACACCGTACGGCACCTCAGCCATGAGACGCTTGCGGACAGACTTCTCAAACGTCTCGCGAACCTGCGTGAGGTCCAATGGGTTGGTAGGAACTCTCTTCTCATCATACCAAGATGGGTCGAAGTAGCGAGTCGTCTTGCCAGTCTTTGAGTCGAAGATGTGTCCGGGTGGGAATGCGATAATTTTGTCGCAAACGGGGTGCAGGGACTTCAACTCCGACGCGAAGTATACCGCTCCTGGTGTCTCGCTGGACCATCCCTGGTAAAAACTGGTAATGCCGATGGGGTCGCGTGCGGCAATAATTCGGTCTTGCTTCTTGTCGAACAGAACAAAAGAGAACATGCCATCTAGGTGTTTTGGCGCATCGATATCATGCTCAAGATACTAACAGGTATTTAGCTCGGCTACATGTCAAAAAGATGCAGGTTAACTAACCAGAGGAATGATAACTTCGCAGTCGGAGTGTGTCTTGAAATGGTATGGGGTCTTAAGAGTCTTGCGAACGACTCTGTGGTTGTAAATCTCGCCATTGACGGCCAAGGCGATGCTATCATCCTCGTTGGTAAGAGGTTGCGCTCCACTCTCTGTAGAATGTGAGTTTTCTGTGTTGACAATGATTGATTTTGTGTTTCTTACCAACACCGACGATGCTTAGGCGCTCGTGAGCAAGAACTTTGAAGAGTTAACAATCTGCAACTATAGCCCAACATCCTTCAGACTTACTCGTGTCTTTGCCAATGTAGTTTCCACCTTGGATATCATGTTAATTGGTGATCTGTTGCTATTGACTGTTGGTGACTCACTCCAATCTGGTCCACGGTGGCGGATCCTGTGAAATGTCAACATGCCATTGCCTTTCAAAGAGTTTATATAAATCCACTTACTGCTTTGCCATCCGCAGCGCGGTAGGCTTGAATTTGGCAACATCCGGGTGTCTGTTTGGGGTGTCAGTGGCCAACCGTCGCAAAATCTGTCCCCAGCTTCACAAAATGAGGGGTGGAAATTGCCCCGCCATGAGTTTGTGTGACAAGGGAAAAATATATTTTGAATGACATACTGGTGGCAAGCGAATATTCCACACATCTTTAAAGAATTGTCTTGTGTTGTCCGTGAAGTTGAAAGTAGCTGAATCCAAGGTATGACACGAAGGAAGAATTTCAAGAATACCAAGGGTTAAAGATGGGGTATAGATAAGTCTATAAATTTTTAGACAGTCACACTCGCCAGCGGGGCGCTGCCGACAATCGGCGGTTCACTGTGCCGGAGTTCACGTGTGGGATTAAACGGAAGAACTCCGTACTTGAGTACCTGTACGGATCTGCATATTATTCGCTCAATGATTTTTCCGGGGCAATTGGCCCTCGTCAGCGGTAATGTTCGACTGCCAACTGGACGATCATCTTACCAGGTTACTCTACTCCATACAATAGCATTATAATTCTCGGAGCATGCCAGTCGTTTATGATTATATTGATATGCTTTCTTATGGCAAATTACTACCGAAAGCCACCAGCCATCCCACCCCATCAAGAACAACAGTCATATCATTGACAGAAACCAATACGTCTGAAAGGATCACAATATGCGACGACAGGCAACCAATGAATTACCTATCAACTCGACTAGATAACATCTAGTTGTTTCACTGACTATGTACCATCTCCTATCTCTCAAATCGGCTGCAGCAAGGACCATATCCGTCACAAGCCCGCCGAATGAGACATGCGTTTCTGGAGAAGCCATGCATAACAATCGCTGGTGCCGCTCTTCATACCAAACCACAGAGATAAGGGCCGTAAATGATTATGCTTGAAATGCTGCCATTTTCCTCCTCCGCAACGATGCGACATGCTGCCCAGCGCCTAAACTAGCAACCCAGCCTTTAGTTGCAAATCCGTAACGCCCATGGAATAATTCTTTCGGTGAACTGCCTGCCCCGACGCCCAAACCAAATCTTAACGTTGTGTTCTGAACTTGTGTATCTACGGCGCAGGGTTCTCCCGAACAATCCTCTTGACCTTTGCCTCGTACGCCGCCTTATCCTTCTTGAACAGGTTGTACGCGTCCGCTTGAGCTGGCGACTCGGGGTTTGGATCGTCGAGGAGATCTTGGACACCCAACAGTATTTGCTTGATCGTGATGGCTGGCTTCCAGCCTTCCTCCTCGTTCAAAATCGACAAGCACACGGTCCCCGAGGGGTACACATTTGGGTGAAAAAGCGGAGGAGTGAATTTACCTAGTCTAATTAGCTCAGCACATACGCATGTAAAGTCCATTTGTCTTACACTTCGGTGGCTTCGTTGGGTATTCTACGCAAAGGTTAGTATAATTAGTGGCGAGAGGCTATTCAATGTCGCTCACCATCTGGGAATATAACGCTCAGCTTGAAAAGACCGCCTTCCCACAGAGTCTTGTCCTTTCCAGGAATACCGCACTCCCAGTTCTTGAGGTCGAGTAAGCCCTGCGCATTGCGTTGGGGCTTTGCGTAGAAACCGAATGGATGGTCACGTCGCCACTGCTTTCTGAAGAGAAATATTAGATTTGATGGTGAATTCTAGTGTTCTGAAACTGTACCTCTCTTCTTGGAGACGATTCTGACACAAAGCCATCTTGAAGGCTGAAGTTCACAGTTCACCTAGACAGAAGTTCCTGTTCTTAGGATTTCACCAAGCGGGCTTTAAAATGAGGCCAGTGCCTTGAAATCTGGTCACCGAGGTTTGTCGAAAGGGAGTAGCCCTTTTGTAGGTTATGCTGTCGCTTCAAGAGACGTAAATGTGATAGAGAAGTTGTGGCAAGAGTCTTGCGATTTGGAGAAGTGAAGTGACAACGGGAAGTCGGCGGGCGGAAATTGGTCGCAGCCCCACGAAAGTTAAACCGGGGGTAGAGTACGTGCAGCCTTGGTGTTAGCCCCGCGCATCAACAGCCGCGGCCTCTAATTTCAGATTCTGGAAACTACTTTATGCGCAGTTCCCCATAAACAGTTCGTCACTCGTCGTCTAATTTATATTTCACTTCTATCATTGCGCAGACTAAGGCCAGCAACAGTATATTCTTTAGATAGTCATTTTTATCGAACCCCGCTCTCACAAGCCAGACATCTTGATAAGCCAGACATTTCACAAGCACTCTCAGAACATGGCGACAAAAGCGGGGGATGTTGAGGGCGACGTCAAGACAGGCCCAGATACCCTGGAAACTAAAGTTCAAGACACGAGTGTAGAAACCACGAAAGATGCCAAAGAAACTACGCCGCCAAAGGCCGATGGGCCCCAGTCTTTTGAGGATGCGCCAGACCCAGAAGAAGACGACCTGGACGATCTAGATGGTGCGTACTCTGCAAGCCAAAATTGTTTTGATTATTTGTAACTAATATGTTTATTCTAGACATGCTGGATGAGTTCTCCGCGTCTAAGACCGAATCCAAACCTGCAACCACCGAGGCCCCGAAGCCAGAGAAGCCCACAGGTGAAACCGCCTCGGACGAGATGGCCGATCTCAATAGCATGTCGGAGGAAGACTTTGCAAAGCATTTACAAGCTGACATGGCCAATCTTTTGGGCGGCATGAATTCTAACGTAAGGGCCGGTATACGATTGTCAATGGCTTCGCTAACTGTTGGCAGCCAGAGCTTGCAGCCCAATTTGAGGAGATGATGAGCAAGATCGCCGCTGAAGGCGGAGAAGGGCTTGGTGATTTGGGGGCCCCTCCTGGCGCTGCTGGGGCCTCACATCAGTCTGCGAAATCTGCGGCACCTTCGGCTGCGGAGGAATCTTTCCAAGACACTATTAAGAAGACCATGGAGAAAATCCAGGCCTCAGGGGAGCAGGCTACGGCAGCGGCCAAAGAAGATGACACTGATGATATTCTAGCCGAGTTGATGAAGCAGATGCAATCTAGCGGTCTCGATGGTGAGGGCGGCGAGGAAGACTTCTCAAAGATGCTACTCGGAATGATGGAGCAATTGACAAACAAGGACATCCTCTACGAGCCCATGAAGGAATTACATGACAAGTACCCTGCTTGGATGGAGAAGAACAAGATAACCATTAGCAAGGAAGACCTCAAGCGCTATGAAGAACAGCAGAAGGTTGTTGCGGAAATAGTTAAGAAGTTTGAAGAGTCGACGTACACAGACGCAAGCCCGACCGACAGAGAATATATTGTGGAGCGGATGCAATCTGTAAGTAGAGGCGATATTTCCGCCCTAACAACTTACTGACAAGCTACAGATGCAAGCCGCTGGCTCTCCCCCGTCGGATCTAGTAGGAGATATGGCTTCAGCACAGGAAGCCTTTGGTGCACCACCGGACGAAGGGTGCCCCCAACAATGATATATAAGAACACAATTCAGTCACATATAGTACGGTCTTCATTAAAATCCTGTAGTAGTACTCGAAATGTACAGAAACGCGAATATACTCCCCGATGGATATCCTGTCATGTCTGCTCCAAACCCACATCAATGCTAATGACCCAAACGCCAATTACCGCTATGATTAACTCTTCTGGGCATATACGCTGCTCTAGCTCATGTCCATCATATCCTGGTCCGCTCCTTGCGTACTTTGTACGGGAGGTGATGACAAGGTGCCACCTGTGTCATCGAAGCCTATCTCCATGAACAACTGGTCGTACTCGTCGTCGTCACTACCGTATGGCGTATTATTCTCATCGTGCAGGTTGGTTTGATTCGGCGGATCGTCCCATGACTCGGCGTCAAGCATCGATAGCATAGCTTCCATCTCGGCATCTTCCTGCTGTGCAACCTCGTCCACCATTTCTTCATCTTGGCTAGGATTGACATTTCCAATCTCTGTCAATGGGGCCTCGTCCAAGTCCTCCTCTTCCTCTTCAATGCCTGCCCAGGCTTGGGCATCTCTTGCCCGCTTCTCCTCTCGTCGTTTCTGCTCCGCAATCCAAATAGTCCGCATAATCTACAATAGCAGAGTTAGTTGTCAATTTATCAAACAATCCTCACAGCATGCCCGTACCTCATCATCGCCACCTCTCTTCTCCCATCTCTTATCTTCGCTATCCTGTCTAACGCGTCGCAAGAACAGTTTCCGCCGTGTTTCCCGCCCATTGTCATTGTCATTTCTGTGAATCAGCGGGTTTTTCTTTGTCTGTCGCGCAGAATAAGCACTCTCGCTAGCTCGCTCCGTCCGGTTCGTTTGTGGTGGCGTTAGGCTTGCCATGCTGAAGATGTCATCGCGATTAGGTGATGCGCGTAATGGCGATGACGAGAGCGGCGATGATGTTACTGGTGCATAGTGTGACGATTGGAATGCGTGGTGGGAAGTAGAAGGGAGTGTAGAGAACATCTTGGGTGTGATATGTTCTTGGTGATGGATGTGATGGGAGGGTTGATAACGCGGTCATGATTGTACACCAAGGAGACGCGTTCCCGCGTAAAGTGTGGGGTACATACACACTAGTACCAATTCAATCACGTGATATAACTTGATGAGCCACACAAATGTCTGAAGCACCAGTACTTGCTTTCAGGTGAAGTTCTAGGCTCATAATTTTAGAATTCTACTCGGAGATCAGTAAAAAGAAATACAATCTCGACGCAAGAAAGTCGACTGAAGAACAGCCCAGTGTGGTCAAAGATTGCTATCGATTGGGGTCCAAATATATTCATGCATGTACACAGTGCTCCGAGTTTATCAAAGTGACAGATGCATCGAATTTGTTTAAGCCTTACCGATTCTTACAGCCAATTTCATGGGAAAGTCAGGATTCGTCCGCCGTCTACTAGGTTGACATTCCCGTTGTGGAATAATGAGGACAGGGGACTTGTGAAGTCTACCTGTCTCCGATCAAGTCCTAACGCCAATCCTCCCAAATTCTCCAAGCCGTAGTATCCAGAGCATAATCGCAAGAATAGTTCGTTTACAGATCGGACAGTCGCGCCACGAGTCATAGTCGTGCTTCATAAATATCCGTAACTTCCGAATTGGCAGGCCGAAGTCTTCACAGTGCATCAGGAAATCACTTGTGGAACTTGAAACCGGTATGTCATGTAAGCGTTCTCATTCTATAGAGGCCGCCCGTCCAGCCAGATATTGCACCGTGGGACAAAAAACCGTGGCCATGCAAGGTAAGTACAGACAGAGACATCAGGAAATCGCTTAGTCGAAAAGACCGAAACCCATATCCTCATCGGACTCCTCCTTCTCTGTAAATTCATTAGCTAAGTTCGGGAACAACGGAATATTCGGGGTTTCTTACCCTCCTCCTTCTCCTCAGCAGGGGCATCCTCAGCCGCAGCAGCGGCGCCGCCAGCGGCAGCACCGCCAGCTGCGGGTGCGCCACCACCCGAACCGACGTTCAGGAGCAGGTCCTTAACATCCTTTCCCTCAAGAGCCTAGTCGATCATGTCAGTTCATATTGTTCCCCCTCATACATATGGCTATATGGCGTGCGCACCTTGGCGAACAGAGAAGTCCAGATTGGCTCGATATCGGCAACCTTGGCGGCGGTGATCAGAGTTTGTAGCTTCTCGGCCTTTAGAATCTGTTAGTGGTTGTCCTTTTCCCATTTTGCGCTTTACTTCGCCTCCAAGCAGGGTCGGTGGGATCATACAGTGATATCGACACCATCATCGGCGAGGATCAAAGCGGCGTAGGAGGTTGCGAGCTCGGCGTTCGACATTGTGAAGGACTGCGACTGCTGGAATTAGATTATATCTCAGAGATGAAACCGGATGGGTCGTTGGCACTCACTGACAGAATGTTATTTTGTCGATGTACTGATGCGAGTGACAGGTTTATCTTTACTGCGCGTTTCGCTTCAAGATCAGAAATCTGTGCGGCGAATGCCCTAATCGGAGATCCACATCTGCAAACACCTGTTGATTGGCTACAAAGCCGAGCGCATGGGCCATTATGCGCTTGGCCTATTCTGATATAGCGCCATATTTGACTTATTCCCCGCTCACCCCCACCCTCCAGTGATCAGGAGCGTCACTTTGGACATGCTGCAACACTGAAATCGACCTTAGCCCGACAATTAATCTGATTTGCATATCCCATCCTCACATACCGATACTACTCCAACATCCCGCGGCCATCCATGCACCATCACCATGGCTGACACTCCGGTACTGAGCATGCCGACGGACCCGAGGGAACAGCCGATTCTCGACGAATTAATGTTGATTCGAGCGGATTTGGACCTATTGAAGAGAGACCGAACTACATATATCAAGTCTTCTACAGTTGTGCCTCTGTATGATAAGATTGTCGAACAAGTACAAAAATTGAACGCGGTGCGAGAAGACCGTCCTCATGAGCAGAATAGAGGTATGTGAATTTGCATGCCGTCATAAGTGCTTGAAGGCAGTACTGACTGTATTTCTTAGTCGACCGTGTACTTGATGGCTGTTTTCAACTGTTATCCTTATTCTTTATGACAATTGGGAAAAACAACGAGGCGCCGGCAGCATACGCCTTGACATCCACCATCAAGAGGCTCCTTGATCACCTCACCGAAACCAAACTCTACTCCGCGAAAGACCTCAACCATATTTCGCAAACACTCGAATCACTCGATAATATAATCCAGAATTCTGAGGGCGCTCATTCTGATCGCTTAGTGACTTTACTCGGAAACCGAACCTCGCTGTGCCGAGAAGCATGTAACAACCTTCAAGAGAGGCTCAAGCGCCTTGATCCAGGCTTGGCTGAGATACACCAAAAGTGTATTTCCATTCTACGATGCATCTCGCTCGCCAACACAAAAGCTAAGTTCTCGAACTCCGAAGTAAAGAAGTATAAGGAGCAGCTGGAAGAGATTAAGGCACAACAAGTTGATGGGCATTTTGTGATTACACCAAACGAGATCCCAGCAGGAGACGCTGAGATCAATGAACTTCTCACACGAATTTTAGAATGGGCGGACGTGGTTATGGATCATAAGGGCGTGATACCCGACAACTTCAAGCCAACCTACGACATCTTAGTCAACATTCGTAACGAGCTGGAGAAGCTCTCTTTGACCCAAGCATGGTCATTGCGGGAAACCGACCTATACGACTACCAACGTCAGCTGGATCGCATTGACGAGGCGCGGGTCGATGGGAACTTCCTTGACAGTGAGGGCAAACCAGCAGAATTATATGTGCAGCGAACATTACTGTACCTGATCCGTAGGAGTTATGGTTACATATATTATCTAATGGTGTCTTCGGAGCCGGTCTCAGAAGCCCTGCAACCTATATACAATCAACTCCAAACACTTAGACGATGTTTGGTTGAGGTTAAGGAAATGGGAGGCGTGAGCTCGCCTCGAGAGCTGTACCCGTACAGTATGAAGGTAGACTGACCCACTTCAGTTTCTTATCTATCACCTGCTGACTGCATCTAGTTAAACTCTATTGATAACATGAAAGTTGATGGCAAATTCATGATCAACGGAGATATTCCAGAGGGCCAAGCCAGTGTCAATGAACTTCTGGCCGAATGCTTTGATATTGCGTATGAATTGCGAGTTGCTGCAGAGTCTGAAGAAAGCGGATGAGGTGTGACACCCTGGGGGTACGGGATTGTTTTGGTTTGATGGCTTTTTAGACGGGCAGGGATTGTATCAATGGATAGGTGGAGGTTTGGAAGCAAGCCTATATATGTATTGCCAAGCATACTCGATAGTTGCAACCCTGTAATTCTCAATTTCACTTACTCTCGTTCTTGAAATACAGGTTGAAATATGTTCCAGGCTCCGCCTGGTCGTCCTGCTCTTCGGCGAAATATTCCCTCTTCAAGTTGTGCGATATTTGTAAATTACGCCTTTTCATTATAACAATGCCATTATAATTGGTTTTTTCTTCTTCCTGTAAATGACATCTGTTCATCGTTGTGTTGAAATGGTTCACGGGTTAGGGTGGTCCATGCAGGGTCAGCCTGAGGTTGGTTCCCTCAGTAGCAACAACTAGCGAGTGCTAGCAACGGGTGGGCGACTGTCAAGCTTGAACGACTTTCGACCTCAACCTAACAAAATCCCACTCCACCAACACCGTTGTCCTCCATCTACAACACTTCATAGCTCTTCTCTGTCTTACACCTTCGGTCTTTACGTGTTCCATATCCGAGGTCTCTGGCATATCCTCCAAGCCTCTGTAATAGATTTGATCGGTGCAGCGATCATGAACATTTTGCTGCAGCAACATCCGACTTTCTTTCCCCATCACCACAACTCTCCGAGACGATCTCCGTCGATATCACGTACGTATCCGTACCGTTTGAATTTACTCTTGCATTGCAACAGTGACTAACGACCGCCATCAACTTATAGCCACCCACCTCTCTCCCAGAATGTCGGCCCGCAAGCGAAAAGCCGATGATGACCTAGATCCTCGATCTCTCGACGACGACATGTCCGTCTCCCCTCTTACGTCGCCCGCCATATCATCTCGCCATATCGCCCGTCCGTCGAAGAAGACTAGAAACAACGAAGTCATAGGCCGACCGCTCGCTTTGCCTCGCCTCCTTGAAACCCTCGATGCAGACTCGCTGAGGAGCGTCTTGCAAACAATCTGTGAACGCCACCCTGAAATCGGACAGGAAGTCGTTACATCTGCACCACGGCCATCTGTTGCTTCTACCATAGGAGTCCTCGAGCAGTATCAGGAGCGATTACGACAGGCGTTCCCATTCGGTGGCAATACTGGAAACGATTACGCCTATAATCGCGTTCGTGTCCAACTTAGCCAGCTGATTGACGCCATTACCGATTTCGTACCTCACTACCTTCCTCCAAACGAAACACAAGTTACTACATCCCTGGAGTTTCTTGACAGTGTCACTAACATTGTTCACCAACTGCCTGACTGGGAAAGCTCGAGTCATAACCACCACAAAGATAATGCATATGACGAGATCTCAAGGGCCTGGGCACGGGTCATAAGCGAAGCAAGCAAGCGCGGCGGGGGGATTCAACTACATAATGGAGGGTGGGATCAAAAACTTCAAAAACACAATGCTATGAGTGGTGGGCAGATGCAGGCAGCTGTCAACGCACTAGGCTCGAATTTATACTGTGGCGGAGCCACCGGATCCTCGAACTCGAACGCAAATTCAAGCAATGATCCGAATTCGATCCGGAACCAACTCTTCTCAGGCACATATGGCACCAACCTTCCGGTGCATGTGGGACCTTGGTAAACCAATAAAGCGCCACGCAGTTCACCTCTTCCCAGAGACTAAGGTGGATACGGCACGAGGGGAATTCGGTTTATATACCTACAATACGGGGGAGGGGAGTAGGGAGGAGCAAATTGGGCTCTTTGGATGCATTTTTGCGCTGCGACTTTGATGACGGGGATGGTATTTATTAATTTGATGCTGAGGCATCTCACGACGTTAACGTTACGAAATTCATTTGAGAGAGAACCGAGTGGGAAATCTCTGCATTTTCCGGTATGGTGATTGATTTCCAGTACTTGGTCGCGGGCGTTCATACTATCGACGTCGGCGTTTCGCGGTTGTGGGCTGCAGTGTGGTAGGCGCTGTTTGTTATTGGAGTATCACATGCGCGGGTTTGGGAGTTGGCGCTATGATCAAGGGCAAGGGTTTTTACGGAGGAAGGCTAGAGCTGACGTCGTCCCATATGGGCGACTCTTTATGGCGAGAATAGAAGACATATTACAGGAAGATGTGATGATGGCTTCCTGCGATGCGATGCTCCCTTTGTGATGAACCAGCCTATTGTTATGTCAGAAACCCCATGACACCAACTTGTCTCACCGCCTTTTGCCACCCACAATGACATATGGGAAGCTATTTACAGGTATTGTCCACTATCAAATACAGGCTCATTGCTTCGAAGGACTACATATTTATCGTCCATCTGGAGTGGCTCCAGAGGTAAAGAATCGATTTTATCGCGTTATCGTGCGTTGTAGTAAATTGTGTCACCTGCCAAGGTGGCAAGGCTGACGAGGCTGACGTGGTTGAGATCTCGAGGGGTAGATTTTGGTTGTGTTTATACTTGGGAAGTACACTGTGGTGGGCTTCAAAGATGGTTTAACTCCGGAATAACGATAATAACAATGGCACCTATATCCGTATCAAATAACAAATACTCAATCAACAGTTTCAAGATCCATTATAGATAGACCTAGGGATAAACAGCTCACGAGAGCATACATACATCGTCACACAGCACATCCTCGCCACCAACCTTAATCCCCATGCCCGCTTTGTCAGCCTTCCCCATCCCCCCACCAAACGCCAAGCCCCTCGCATCAACGCCGATAACCGCTACCTGTCCCCCTCTCCCCATCCCACCATCGACCCCCCTGCGATGCCACCCGCGCGTCTCCCCCAACTAACTCTCAAAACGTTGCCCAGTCTCGCCACAATCGCACCCCTCACCAGGCCTTCTCTCCCGAAATCAAAATCACATCAGCTGAGAGCTATGGCATCCGCGGCGGGTGCTCAGAAGTTCCATTGGCTTGTTATCGTGCCTGATCAGCCGGGAAAGCTGGAGGCGAGGATGGCGGTTAGGAGGTGCGTTGTTTCTTGTTTCAGTGGTTTTGGGGATGATTGAGAGGTTAATGGGACATAGTGATCATTTGAAGAATGTTACGCCAAAGGTTGAGGAGGGCTTTTGGAAGGTGGGGGGTAAGTGAAATTTAGCTTGTCAATTGTCCCCCCTTACTTGCTGTCTGGTCACAGCAGCATTTGGGGTTTTCTGAACCAATTGCCTCCTATTTTACACCAACCGCGGGTTAGGTTTCCATACTAAAGGTTCCATAGGCGCTCTTCTCGACGAGCAGCCTAGAGAGGGAGAGGCCATGAAAATCAACGGTTCCTGCTTCATCGCGCATGCAACGACGAAGGAGGAGGTGCTGGTGGAGCTCAGGAACGACGTCTATGCGAAGGGAGAGGTGTGGGATTTTGAAAAGGTATGTGGCACGTGAGAGAGCCAGGGAGCTTGCTGACTCTGTAGATTCAAATCTTGCCATTCAAGCCGGCTTTTATCAAGTCGTAAGGGTGATTTATAAGTGGATAAAGGGGCATAGAGATTAAGGGCCAAGGAGGCAGGGATGGAATTACTGGTCCATATCAAACACCAGGGTAGAAAATATCTTGGAAAAGCTTGAAACTACTTCATGTAGTATATATCTCTAATAACCTTGATCGTTTATGATACTTCAACGCCAGACCCTTCTCTAAACTACGATGACATATTATGTGATATCTGTAGTTTTAAATTTATTTCAAATTTCGGAATAAATGATTCCACGTTATACCAACATCCTATAATCTACATTTATGCACTTCCCAAGTATCGATAACCAACATCAAACTCGAGCACAGAGCTCTAAGAACAAACGAAAGCGCATATAATGCCCTTTTTTGATTCAAAATAAACCATCCATCTAAGCGGACTTCTCTGCGGCGGCCTTAGCCAAAAGGTTCAACGCACTACCAGCAATAACGAAGCTAGCCTGATCAGGGCTGAAAGTGTGCTTCGTCTCAATCACAAACTCCTTTCCACTGGGCTTGGTAACCTTCAAGCTAACCTGACCCTCACCGCCATTCTTCAACATCTCATACAAACCCACGGTCTCGACCTCATCACAAGCATCAATAGCATCGTAATCCGCCTCGTTCGCGAACGTCAACGGCACAACACCTTGCTTCTTCAAGTTGGTCTCGTGGATACGTGCGAAACTCTTTGAGAGGATGACACGGCCACCAAGGTAGCGCGGCTGCAGAGCAGCGTGCTCACGTGCCGAGCCCTCACCGTAGTTGCTCTCAGCTACGACGAGCCACTCAACTCCCTGGCTCCTCCACTTCTCAGCAAGCTCTGGGATACCGCTGGTGGAACCGTCGACATCGTAGGCGACGTTGACCTCACCAGTCGCCTTGTTGACGGCGGTGATGAGAGTGTTGGCGGAGATGTTGGGGAGATGGCCCTTGTATTTCAGCCACGGACCGGCCGCGGAGATCGTGTCGGTGGTGCACTTGCCGGTGACCTTGTAAAGGACGCGGAGGCCCTTTAGGTTGCCCTCGGGGAAAGGTGCGAAGGGCTCTAGGAGGGCAAGACGATCGGAAGTAGGGGATACGACAACGGGGGTCTCTGGGCTGGGCGCACCGGTAATGGGCTGGAAGTCGGCGTTGCCAGCCTCAAAGCCGGATTGTGGGAGCTCCGAGCCAGAAGGAGCGGAGAACTTGAATTCTGAGCCGGAGGGTGTGGTAATGGAGTCAGTGAGGGGGTTGAAGGAAGTAGAACCGCCGTAAGCCATCGCGGTGACAATCTCAGGGGATGCGAGGAAGTTCATGGTGTCTGGGTTTCCATCGTTGCGACCGCGGAAGTTGCGGTTGTAGGATGTGAAGATGGCATTTTGCTCGCCCTTCGTGGGGAGTGGTACCTCTTCGGTTGCGGTACGCTTCCACTGTCCGATACAAGGTCCACAGGCATTAGCAAGAACAACACCCCCGGATTCCTCAAAGGTAGCGAGTGTAGAATCACGCTCGAGAGTGGCACGAATTTGCTCGGACCCAGGGGTTATGAAGAATGGAACGCTGGGAGTGAGGCCTGCAGCAGCAGCCTGCTTGACGAGATCCTCAGCGCGGGTCATGTCTTCGTATGAAGAGTTTGTGCACGACCCAATGAGGCCTGCCGATACCTTCTTGGGCCACCCATTGGCCTCAGAAGTGGCAGCAAATTGCGAAATAGGTGTTGAGAGGTCAGGTGTGAAGGGTCCATTCACAAACGGCTCAAGCTCGGAAAGATTGATCGTGATAACTTGGTCATAGTTGGCATTCTCATCAGGAGACAGTAGGTTGCGAGCTGATGGGAATGAGGCAATCATCCTTGCTTGACGGGCAATGGAAGCTCGGTGCGTCGACTGGAGATATGGGACCATTCGCTGGGAGAAGGGGAAGAGGGATGTGGTCGCTCCAACCTCGGCACCCATGTTGCAGATGGTAGCCATGCCTGTGCAGCTCAACGTATCAACACCTGGGCCATGGTATTCAATGATGAACCCAGTTCCGCCTCTGACAGTGAGTTTGCCAGCCAAATGCATGATGACGTCCTTTGGCGACGCCCAGCCACTGAGCTGACCTTCCAGCCGCACGCCGAGAACCTTGGGTGCTTTCAACTCCCAAGGCGCATCAACGAGCGCGTCCACAGCATCGGCACCACCAACACCAATTGCAATTGCTCCGAGTCCGCCACCGTTTGGTGTGTGGCTGTCAGTTCCGAGCATCATTAGGCCAGGAGCAGCATAGTTCTCCAACACGGTCTGGTGGATGATACCAGCTCCTGGTGGCCAGAACTCAATACCGTACTTCTTTGAGGCTGACTCCAAAAAGTCGAAAACCTCCTTGTTGCCTTTGATCGACTCCGGTAGATCAACATCCGCTCCCCTCTGGCCTACAATCATATGGTCGCAGTGGATACTGGCTGGCACGGCAGTGGAAGGCAACTTGCACGTCATGAATTGCAGAAGCGCCATCTGAGCAGATGCATCTTGCATAGCGACTCTGTCAGGCTTCAACTTGAGGTTGGCATTGCCACGGATATTTAGGCCATTGTCGGTTCCTGTAAGGAGGGACTCTTCCGGGTTGTCGAGATGGGAGTACAGGATCTTCTCCGACAGTGTAAGGGCCCGCTCAGCTCCAAGCACACGGCGCACCTCAGCCAGCCTTTTCAAAAGCTTGGGGTATGGCGGTGTTCGCGATGAAACATCAGGGTCTTGGGAGGTTGTCGCATTGTTGACAGACGCAAAGCCGCGGGAGAACTGGGTGCGGGACAATCGTGAGAGACAGGACACCTGGGGATTGATTGGTTAGGTAAAGGTTCTATAGCCATTTGTGATGGAGATATTTGACTTACCCGCAGGGCAGACCTGCTGCTCTGCAATAGCCGGCCAGAAGTCATGGTGGTGGTTTGAATTCTGTGGAGGATTGAATGACGAAGCAGCAGATTGAACACAGCGAGCGGTCTCGGCGTCCCTCAGAACTTTTTCCGGGGCTACAAGGGACGATCCTGACACCCGTTTAAGCTTTTATGGTCAGGGCCTTTGTTGCGGCGTTGATTGGTGCAAAATGTTGCCTTACTTCGTGCACGGACCATCTGTATTTGAAGTACTCTTGTAGTGTACCTTCTGTTGAAGCTCTCAGAAACCCAAATTCACCCACCGTCACGGAGATCATATTCACAACGTATAAATCACCCAACTTCGAAATTCAAGGTATGTTGATCAGAGTTCATTTGTCTTTGCGTTCGGGTGCTTGCTGTGTAACTTCAGCGTATATGCACTTACCCGGATCAACCTTGGCAACGCAACTGTTGTTGGTCTTCCCTATTCTCATATTCTGCGTTTATTTCTCAGCATCCTAACCACTTTCAAAATTGCAATGGAAGTCACAGTTTAACAACCAGACAGATTGTGTGGAACTACCATAAGATTTAGAGGAATTTCAGAGACCCCGAAGAAGTCTCAGCATCATGGAGAATGCACTTGAGCCGCCTGGAGGCTCCAAGTATGGAGACAACCCGCCTCAGTTTCTTTTGGACGCTATGATGGTATGGTTAACTGCCTTTGCAAATCAGCTGAACAAATTCTAATATTCCTAAAATCTAGGAAGAACTTGGTATTGGCAGAATAAACGACCTTTCGTTGGAAGACAACCCGAAGGATAGAAGAAATGTCAATGTCCCTGTCGCGGCTTCCTTTGCGAAACACCCCACGAAGGAGATTAAGAACATTACCAGCAAGTATGGGAACGAGATTAATATGTGGCAATGTATGATAATTTTTAGGCTCCACGTCAAAACTAGTGATTAACAGTATGAAACAGCTTTCAAGCCTGATGATGTTGATCAAGATGCTCTCCTGTTGGATGACTTGGGAAGCGGCCAGTCACATCGCCTCCGCATGCAAGCAACTCTTGCTGGATCTTCAAACCGAGGTGGTAACACTGCTATAGGCGCCCGGGGTGGTCATAATGGTGGCAACCATGCTACCGGTAGTTCAAGGGGCAGTGGACATACTGGGCAGAGGTGAGCCTTCCCTTGATAATCCTACATTCGTCTTGCTAATCTTTAAAAACAGCAGTAGAAGAAATAGAGTTCCAATTGAAGAAATTGCCAACCTACTCCGATTCTCAGATCCATTGTCGGTTATCCGTGGCGGACGAGGTGGTGGGCGTGGCGGTACCACTAGCCGTGTTGGTGTAACTCATGGCCACTTGGACCAAGGTTTCAATAATAGCCCACAAGCCAAAAACGCTTCATCTGGGTCAGCAGGGCAACAGACAAATACACCGCAGAAAACTACGCAGAAGAGGCCATCCCAGCAAAGGCCTATTCAACGCAATGCTTCCCCGATTCTATCTTTGGCAACGCCGGACTCGTTTTTCTCAAATGCCAAACGAGTTGAGAATACCCAGCCTCATCCAACCACCGGAAAGTCAACCATCAGACAGCCAGTCACTAGGCAAGCAGCCACCAAAAAACCAACGACCAAACAGCCAGCTACTGGGAAAGCAACAACTAAACTACCGACCACTAACCTACCGACCACCAAACCACCAGCCACTAAACTGCTAGTCACTAAACCACCAACCACTGAGCCACGAGCCATTGAATCACCAGCCCCTGGCAAACAAACCACCGGCCAAGTGGCTCCGGCCTCCAAGCCAAACAAAGCCCCTTGCTCTAAATCAACCCTGGAGATGCCCAAGAACAACGCGCCTGATATTGTGGGGACCATCTCTAGCAAAGACAATGACGAGGATCTTATCTTTTGCGATCTTATCTCTTTAGAAGACAATGACAAGTGGGTGTCTACATCCACAGAAGTTGGAGTGGAAGAGAGGCCTTCAGGCTACATGCAAGACATGTGGACCCTGGAAGAAAACGCAAATGCAGTCTTCAACATGATTGTTGAAGTTACAAGGAAAGGAATGGCCAAGGAGAAGCAGGTGAGGGCCCATATTATGGACTCTCTTGCCAACGGCGTGATCCCAGATGGTAGGGGGATCACTTCATCCGTGTATGCTTCGGACGAGCCACCTGTGACCAAAGAGTCAATTAACACTTACTGGAAGACCCAAGGCCCCTCGTTCCGAAAGGGTCTTGAAAATGAATCTATCCGCTTGATTCTTGAAGGCGCCGCTGCCGAGATAGTCAGGAGAGATGCACCTACTTCAAGTGATTTAGGCCAGCAGGATATATCGGGAAAGGTTTCCGAAGCAGATCAACCTAATCTTGAAGAGGGTCTCAAGCAGACTGTGCCAGGAGATGCCCCCGAATATGCCCAGCCAAATCCCCAAGACCTTTTCAAGCAATCCAAGCAGGTTAACAGCTTAGACAGTGTGGCCAATGAGCCCCAAGGATTTCCAGAACCCACCGAGAATATCTCTGATAGTGAAGAGGCTGCAGGAGACCAGAAGAAGCCAGAAGTCACCTTTTTACAATACGGTGCCTCCGAGCTGTTGCAACTCAGGAGCAGAGCATTGACAGTGGAGAAGAGCGCTTTCCCTGATGAGATTCGCCCATTTGTTATCAAGGACACGCGCGAGTTACTGCAAAAACCAAAAACGATAAAGGTACGCGGAGGATTAGCAGACTCAGAATGGGCCAGCACTTCCAAGTCTATCGATGAGAATGTTACTCCCAACAAAATTAACGCCGTTACTAGCAAAACCAGTGCTATTCCTAGCAAAGCTAATTCTACGCCTAGCAAAGTCAATTTTGATCCCAGCAAAGCCAGTTTTGTCCCCAGCAATCTCACTCATGGTAGCATGGGCAGTAGCTCGTCTAACGTCTTTGTGGAGGAAACCCAGAGTACTAGGGCAACGAGGGGGGTGCCGGCTTCAAAAGGGGCAGAAGAGCCAAAAGCATCTGATACTTACACTCTATTAGACTTTGTTTCAGCCATTTCGAGTGCCACAGTGCCCACCCGTCCCAAGCGTCCTGGCCTGAATGATTCCATCTGGGCCGATAGTTCCCCAAGCAAGGGATCGATGACTCGCCCCTCGATCAACAGAGAAGTTGTGGACAGAATGATCAACCCTACACTAACCCATTCAAACAACAAAGAGCGCCGGAAGAAGTCAATCCATATCATTACCGAGGCTACCAAGAGAAGGATTGCTGTACTTGAGAAAGAAGCCGCTGAGAAGGAAGCTGCTATTGCTAATGATCGCACTACTAACTTTGACTGATTTCGGGTGAGGTATGAGGCGACGGATAAAGAGAAGGGCGACAGGGACTTCGTGCATGTGGAGCGCGTCAACACTTCCAGGACTGAACAGGCCAAGTGACACTGGAAAGGACAGCGAGAAACCAAACACAGAGGCTGGGAATGAGGAAAAGCTTAGATTTTGACACAATGAAGTTTATTCTCGCCGTTAACTAGCCCCCATTACTTTATGTTGAATGTGGGCGTAACCTAGATCACCATTCCCTCCAGCCAATCCGAACGCATATTAGCGTAGTGGAAACCATGGTAGGGGTTACTTAAGGGATTGTATGTAAGGACACGATGAAACCATTATTCTGCCCTGGTAGCCGTGATTGACGGACAAAAAATATCAAATTAAAGGGTATATAGCAAGCGCCTTGAAATCCTTTGAAACGAATCCTCTCGAACCCCTATAACACCTCCATGTTCCTGTAGATTACCAAATTTAGATTTCCTGCTCATATAGCCGCTTTCGCCAAATGTGCCCATGCCCCAGCCTGCGCCTCCGGATATCCCTGCTCTGTCCCACTTCCGCCATCACCATAACGCCATGTTCGTCGGGGCCCTTCACATTTTTCATGTTGAGTGAGGTACAACTTACCATCTACCACAGTTGGTACCATGTCCTTTGCATTAAATTCGCCGAATACCCTTTGTAATGGCAAGTCATCGCGGTCCAGAACTACATGATTCACCTTCCATGGTTGATTTTGATGTTTGCTCCAGGTTGAATTCACATCGAGTCTGCTGCATACTTCGCCAAACTGTTTCTTTCTGCCCCCTCTCGCGGCGATCTTGGCCTGGATGGATATGTATGATTGATCTTCAGTATATAGGTCGAAGATCGTCCTTTCCATAAATTCCTCGTCTGAATCGCGGTATTTTGAAAGCAAATCATAGAAGGCAAGTGAGCCGGGTTCTGCACAGGGGGAGTTTTTGGAGCGCCTAGCCTGGACCGAATCCGGGTGCAGTGTCGGTTCTATCGACTCTGGACCCAGTGCTACAAAAGGTACGGTCGATTGAAATTGCACAATCCCATTATCCGTCAAATTTAAGTTATTTGGAGGAATAATCAGGGCTTTTGTAGGTTGATTCAAAGCAGTATCGGAAAGAGAAGTTGACTGTGGTGCCGAGGGCATATCTGATCCCTTGCACAGCATAGATGAGGGTTCTGCAAACTCATCACCTTTGCCCTGGCATTTGTTCCCGAGATCCCGTTCCGAACTATTTGCAGAGACGCTGTCTGCAGTAAATTGGGAGCGCCCCGGTTCAAGAAGAGAGCCTCCTGATTTAGAAAGGAAGTTCTCTGGTTGAGGAGAGCCCTCTAGTAAAGGAGAGCCCTCTGGTAAAGGAGAGCCCTCTGGCACAGAAATGGACCCCTCTGATAGAAGACGACCCCCTAACAAAGAACGATATTCTTCTGATAGAGGAGACTCCTCCAATTGAAGAAAAAAGTCCTCTGGTACATAGGAAACTTCTGACTCAGAAAGAGACCCTTCTGACATAGAAGTGTCACCCTCTGGCGTAAGAAGCGAACTCCCTGGTATAGGAAAAGCCGCACTAGGTGGAGGAGGACTACTGGTGATATTGTGAGCCTCATTTCTCGGCTTGGGAGAGGGTTGGTGGCCATCTGAAAAACGTGGCGTGGACTGCGAAACCTGGATATCTGGCAAGATTGGCATAAATGAAAAGTTTGGTGGTGACGCGACAGCCAGCTCAGTGGCATTGGCTCCAGATGACTTGGCTACGCCAGAATTGATAATGCTGGGCGATCTTGTTGTCATGGATTCTATAGGCGAAATTCCTATTGCCCCAGAGTCTCTATGCGTTGAAATTTCCACGATTTCGGCTCTCATTGATGGCTCTGGTGCGTCTCCCGTATGGTCAGATGACACGTAGAACTCTTGAAAGCCTATCGTCCCTGTTTTGGACCTTTGGGTCGTATAATTTGCCTCGGCATTTTCTTTAGTAGCCTCATTGACCTTTTGTGACTTAGGATTTCGCCCGGTTTTGATCTTGTCTGCATCACCAAGTTTCCGTTTCTTACCTCCATCATTGGAGTCTGCCATAGGTGGTAGCGACGAACGCTTCGGACGTTTAATCGTATCGCTGTCACTACCCTTCTGAGAGCTGGCCTCGGATTGTGGCGTCCAGAGGCCGGTTTCAGCCTTTATTGGTTTCAATCTCCTCGCCTTTGATTTGATTGTTGCGTTCTTCGCGGCTTTCTCGCAAGTGGCACACAGTTTATCCGAACTGCCCTGCTGCAGGATGGATTTATTACAAGTGCTGACAGTGCACCTTCTCCCATATAGTGGCTCGTCAGAGGTAGCCTTTCCGGTAGGGACCATTGTATACTTCGTCTGTAGACTCTGAGCTGTGAAAGGTCCCAGGTGGACCTTAGAAAGATGCCTTCGTCAGCCCTGTTGAGTGGTGGCCGCTGGCGTTCAAAAGCGTCGGGTAAGCCAAACTGTTCAATTCCTTGGCCTGGCACTACTCAAAGGGCATGTCGTTCTCGTTGCTGTGGGTTGCATGTGGTAATACAACCAGGCTTGGGCTGACTACCGAATGGAATGCTAGAATAAACATTAGCAGTGATCTCCCCAGGTAGTGTTAGAAAGCAATTGCAACAGATGCTATCTCAGGTCTTTTCAGTTATTATAGTCAGCATTCTGCGAGTTCAGCGGCTTCGACCCCTTTCGACACCCTGGCAGCAACCTCGGATCATCGCCACAAAGTCACACTGGCCTAACGCTGACCGCAATATGATAAACACCCGCTTTCCACCTTGCCTTTGGCCCTAAATCACTCGTTTGCAGATAGAGAGCTCCTGAAATTAGTGATTTTTGATGTATCCTCCAACTTCACTATGAATTCACTAACTTCTGCGAAACATAGTCTTGCCTTTGTTCGAGGACGCGCCTAACCGGCATAGACAGGATGTTGCGATGGACCCCCAGCCTTGTGTCCACCTGATGTTGAAGGGAGCCAAAACCAGAAGAACTCTTTGCAGTCTGACCTTTTACCAGGTTGGTCATCACAAATAGCGGTTGATGGCGCAAAGAGTAATATGATAAAACGCTGTACATACTGTCTAGTCCTGCGGTGTATTGTTTCCGCTATGCCAGGTCCCAAGGCCAGTAAATGCTCGCAATGATCATCTGCTTTGGTGATTCCAATGTTTGTAATGGCAGCAAGCTTGGATCGACCAGTGGTTAATAACCAAAATGCACAGTCTATATACTGTTATGAAGCTGCCAGCTCCAACAATTATAAGATGCTAGACATTCTTAACAAAGGGGTAGTTGGTTTGCCGTTCGATGCTAGTGACAGTGATGGTCTGTCGTTTGCTATATCGTTATGCGTGAAATAAAACATGTAAATCAGACGCTGTTATAAATAAAAAGCAAAAAATAAGCGCAAAAATGCCTTGGGGGTCATTAGGGCACTCTCCTCCATAGGACGTCAAGACGGTGGTTGTTACAAAGGGAAGCACAGCGCGTGATGGGACTGAAACATTATAATTAAGGTTGGCGCTAATAAAATACTGCCACCGTTATCCGCTGCTGTTATGGGCCTAGTTTGCTGTGTCACTGTGTCCGCGAGGGGCTACATAACGCCGATTCCATTTGAGAGGACACAGAACACGGGATATTGTCGAGTGGAAACAACGTACGGCAGTTGGAGTCGTCAATGGATTTCTTAAAATCTGCTGTCGCCTCGGCGATTTCTGGGGGCCCTCCCTTTCCATACAGTTTTGGAGATCGTGTAGACGTGGACCACTCGATATGGACACTGTATAATGGTACACGGAGAGTAAGTCAGCTCCAGGTCTTTGAGAGATACATGCTGATGGCGGTTTCAGGAAGACGGCTCGAACTGCAGCATCTTCTCTTTTGATGTACCCGCAAACAAGTCACGACTACCCTTGGCAAGAAACGCTGTTAAGAAACTGCGCACACTTCGACACCCAGGCGTCATAAAAGTGCTTGACACAGTTGAGACTGAATCATATATATACGTTGCCACGGAGCGTTTGACACCATTACGATGGCATATAAAACGAAAGAGTATGAGCGAGGAGACTATAAAATGGGGACTCTTTAGTATAGCGCAAACTGTCAAGTTCATCAACGATGATGCCTCCTCGATACATGGAAGCCTCAAAGCCGCATCCGTGTATACTAGCGAAAGTGGAGAATGGAAGCTGGGTGGATTTGAGGTGCTGAGCAGTCTAAAAGACGACGAAGCAGTAATATACAGATATGGAAGTCTTGTGCCCGAGTCAGCCCGATACATGCCTCCTGAACTGGCCAAATCGGGTTGGGAAACCATTAAAAAGAACCCAGCAACGGCCCTCGACGCATACAACTTCGGTATATTGTTATTTGAAACTTTTAATGGCGACTTCCTTGGCTCTGACCAGGTCGGCCAAACGAAAGGCATTCCTTCGAACATGCAACCCAGCTACAAACGACTCGTCAATGCAAACCCCAAGGCTAGATCTAGTGTCGCCCATTTCTTGGATCAAGGCCGAAGGAACGGGGGATTCCTGGATACGCCTCTGATTAAGCTAACCGAGGGAGTTGACAGTCTCGGTATGAAATCCGAGAATGAGCGAGAGGAGTTTTTGAGGTATTTCCTGCTTGCTCCTCGGTATGTGAGGTTCTTACTGACTCTCTTATAGCGATTTAGACCAACTGTCGGACGATTTCCCGGAAGAATACTTCAAGATGAAAATCCTCCCTGAACTATTAAAATCAGTAGAATTTGGTGGAGGTGGCCCGAAGGTCTTCAGTGTTGTCATGAAAATCGCCCAAAAACTATCAGATGAGGATTTCGATGCCAAAGTAACCCCAGTAGTAGTGCGGCTTTTCCAGAGTCCTGATCGTGCCATTCGAGTCTGTCTTTTGGACAATCTACCCCTTATGATCGACCGCTTGCCTCAAAAGCTTGTAAACGACAAAATCTACCCACAGATGGTATGACTTAATGAAGAATTTGAATGACCATTACACTAACAACCGAGTATAGGTTACGGGTTTTACCGATATCGCCCCCCTTATTCGCGAGCAGACTGTCAAAGCCGTCCTCATCATAATAACTAAACTATCTGACCGTACGATTAACTCAGATCTCCTCAAGCAGCTCGCCCGTACCTCCAACGATGAGCAACCCGGTATTCGCACCAACACCACAATCTGTCTTGGAAAGATTGCACGCTCCCTGGGAGTGTCCACTCGCTCGAAGGTTCTCATCGCGGCTTTTACGCGATCACTGCGAGATCCATTTGTGCATGCACGAAACGCTGCTCTACAGGCACTGACAGCCACTGCTGATTGTTTCTCGGAGGAAGATGTAGCAGGAAAGATTTTGCCTGCTGTCTGCCCATTATTATTAGATAAGGAGAAGCTAGTGCGGGACCAGGCGAACAAAAGCGTCGATACCTACCTCAAACAGGTCCGCAAAGCAGCAGGCCAGATGCCAGACAGCGTCCTCCCACCACCAGCCCCTGACGCCGGTCGCACCAACTCCAACTCGACTACCCCTCGTATGGGCACACCCCAACCCAGCGAAGCTGCATCGTGGACCGGTTGGGCCATTTCCTCATTCACCAACAAGATCTCCACAGCAGCGGGCGACATTGAGCCCTCTTCCTCATCCGCCAATACTCTCGCCCTCCCTCCTCCAACACTAGAGACAAGAGCAGTAAGCGTCCCCGTTCGAGCCTCCGCGTCAGCATCCGCCCTCCATCGCCAAGCCATCACATCCCCTCCCCCAACCTCAACCCGCACCTCCACATCTTCCGCCTCTGCCTCCAACGCGGCAGACTACTTCCAAGATGCGGGCGATGCGGGCGAGGACGACTTTGAGGCCTGGGGAGACATGGATGACGATGAGACGGCGTTCACAGACGCCGTGGATGAACAACCCAAGGCCCCCGTCAAACTTACAGTATCGGCAAAGCCGTTTGAAGATGATGGAGAGCCGGACTTTGCAGGTTGGCTCGCGGCGCAGGCGGGGAAGAAAGGCGGTTCAAAGCCATTACCAAAGGGGCTTGCGAAGCCGGGGAGTGGAAGTGCGAGGCCCGGTGCGATGGGTGCTGGGTCAAGGAAGGTGAGCGCAGCGGCGCCGGCGAAGCCTGTGGTGAAAAAAGTAATTGATACGAAACCGAAGGAGGAGGGCGATGACGATGGATGGGGTGATGGCTGGTAGATATTTTGAGGATGAGTTTATATGGGCAGCTAGAGCATGTAGGATGCATTGCTGGGAGTTCCTGGATACCATTTGCTTTGGTCGATGTGTATATAATTTATAGAAGGCGCCGAGTTTAAATATTTCACGCCGCCCCCTTTTTCTGTCATGATATTGATACCAATTAACGAGTATTGCAACATGAGAAGACATATTACTATCGACCTACAGAATGTCACTGGATGCTAAGCTACTAAAAATGGCTGAATATTGGTCAACAATGCTCTTAATTCTATGAAGTCCTACGAGTAACGATTTGTACTATGTTCTCGCAAGGCGATATGGCTTCAATTCAAAACCAAGCTACAAAAAAAGGCCCGCCCATCTACCCAGGAACCAGCCAACCAGGCTTCCATAACAACCGTGGGCGTATAACCTTAAACTCCAAGCGCCTCGCATCGCCAGCGTTTACAATTGAATATCATTATTAAGCAACCTGACCTCCTCTCCAGGCTTGAAGGCTGGCATTCCAATGTACGGGCAGCCGTCACATCGGAAGGCATCACCGAGGCTGCAGCTTCCACATGACCCAACAGTGCCTTTCACGGTGAAGTCGATCTCCGCCAGGTCAGAGGAATCAAGCTTGAGGGCCTTGAGCTTATCGTCGGCGGAGGCACGCTTCGTCTCGTCTTCGGCTGAGAGCTTCTCCGCAAGACCACATGTGCAGTCCTTGCAGGCGCGACGACGCTTGCCGACTCGTGGGACACACTCCGGTGCTATGGGATGTTAGTCGTATGTAGTGGAAAGTAAGGGGATGGGAGACATACGGATAACGACCATGCTGTTTAGGTCTTCCTCTGTGAGCAGGGTGTCCTCGTCGATTAGGTCATCGTCATCGTCATCCTCGCGTGTGATCTCTTCTCCAAAGTCATCGCTGAAGTCCACGAAGCCCACGCCATTTGGCTTTGCCTGGCTAGGAGTAATTTCCACACTCTTACGCTTCAGTGTCACAATTGTCGCTGGAGGACCAGCATCCGACACAGCATCCTTCTTCTTGTTGCGCCCGAAGCGTAGCGGAACTGCCTCGCTGACACTGTAATCCGGCTTCATCATACCCCCAGCGCTGTTGGCCACCAAACCAGCAAGGATAGCTTCAGTATATTCGCCACTGGTCGTAGACTGTCCAAATGTGCCGTCCTGGGACTGTAGTTTTCCACCCGCCTTGAGCGATTGCACAAGGGTGCTGTATACATCCCGGCTCAGCAACTTTCCAGACTCGCTGCGCGTTCCGTCGACATCTGTGAGGATAATAATGAGGTCGTATGTTGCGAGGGGCAGTCTAGCGAGGCCCGCGGAGATGCGATCGAGCATTTGGAGGTCGGTGACAGAGCGGTCATGGAGGGCGACAATGCCGTGAAGTTTTTCCTCATGGCTGGCGATGGAAGGAGGCGCAATGAGGAGTGTGCGGGTACTAGAGTCGACTGCCTTCTTGGTGATCTGTGGCTGAGGCGTGAAATCGAAGTCTGGGGTGTTATCGATGGTAACGAATGAAGGCGCCATTGGGACGGAGGGTAGCAACCGCCAAAAATCTGTTCTGGATCCCTACTCCTTGTTTGAGAATGAGACAATTATAAATCTGCAGATTTGGATATGGCAAAATCACAGTTGTTGGAGCAGAGAGGTGTAGAGTTGACGATGTGGGAGCTGTGGGTTTTGGTTTCTCTGTTTCCCCTCCCAAATTTATTAATCGCGTGGCTCAGTCATCACCCCGCGATCGGGCTGGGCGGCGGCGATAAGCATCAATGTCACGTGAAATTCTAAAATTCTTATCAATGCATGCTCTCTGATACGATAAAGAGCTAGCCTTGGCATTGAATAGCTTCCTACAAGCCGAATTCTAACTCTTCATAATCTCTATTTGTAATCTATAACAATAACTCCCCCGTCACAAGGTTACACCGCTAGTCTTTGAGAACATTTTGTCCCTGAAACCGCTTCCCAACGAATTCTGCTATGTCCACTGGTGTCTCCAACGGTTGACCGACCTCCGCGGACCAGCTTTGCACCAATTCCAAGCAGCATAGTGGCTCTCTCATAGCCTGGAGATACCGAAAGGTACCATTCTCGTGTTGCTTTCGCATCTGGGCAGAAAAGTTATGGTCTTTGACCAGCCTCGATTCTTCTCCCTGCAACACCTTTATGAAGCTTGAACTCTCTCTCCTCGAACGACCAGTCCCAAGGGTCCGGATTCGGTATCAACCAATGAGGAGGGGTGTTGAGGAATTCGCGTGGCGCTGCGTAACAGAATTCCCAATCTATAAGTGCCTTGATCTCAAAGGTTTTGGGATCTACAAGTATGTTTCCAAACCGTATATCGTCGAGAAATAGCTTGAAAGGGCCAATGCGGTCCACGGAGCCCACAATTTGCTTTGTGAGCATTCTGATAGTTTGTAAGCAACGGTATTCTTCGTAATATTCACCCTTGTCAGATACGGACTCCGGGTTTTCGCACTGTATACGTGTATACGTGTATGCTGGCTAACAAGATTGTCAAGGTACGCTTCAATGGTTGTGTAAGGTTCGTAGTGATCTGTAGGGAGTAAGTATCTGTCTCGAAACGAAAGAAGCTGAGGAGAGCATGAGGGAATATTCTAACCATAGAGATTGAGCCCCGTTAGCCTCTGTCCCTCGTTCATCTTCAATGTTAAAGGCGCCGACCCAATGTGCCAAGATCGGCTCCCTGATGGCATCGATAGCCCACCTATCTGATCAAAATCGTGTTCAAACAACCCCAAGTAGATTTGTGCCATCTGCTTATAAATAAAACTTGGGGTTCGCTGGCCTAGTCTTGGCTTAATCTCATCGTTTTCGTAAAGAGCTTCGTCTAGACGCTCGCTATCGACAAATTCCATGATGATAAAGGGCCCCAATCCCGCGAAGCGCCCCTCTGCCCTGCCAGAAGCTATAACTTTTGGGATCGGAATACTAGTCTTTTCTCTGATAAATTTCATGACAGCAACTTCCTGGTTAATCTTCTCTGCTGGGTACATAACATCGCCGGGTATTGGGAAGCGAAGCAACCAGTCAGTATCACGGCACATGTTGAAGCGCAACCTGAAGCAATGATTAAAGGCGCCTTCGAAACTTTCTATAACCCTACATGGCTCCCCCTTATGGAATTCTGAGACAATCTCTTCGATATCAGAGCGCCGAGGGCTATCGCGATCGAATAACGCAAGCTCCTCCTGCCATCTGGCCCGGACATGCCTGTTTGATTCCAGCGCAGTCATATTCACGTGCATGTTTCACAGGACGTCTAACTTTCGACTGCTTCAGGATAACCAAATTGACTAGCGGGGATTTATTGAAGAAGTTACTAGTCATGTTAGCTGAATCCATGCAGCCTTGTTAGATGTTATTTACGTTGGGAGTTATATTAGCTCCTCACGACGACGCAAGGCAACATGGGCTGTATGTCTGTTAGCTGGATGTTGGTAGTCACATTAGCGATCATGTTAGTTATAATAATCAGCTCTAAACTCGTCGAGACGCATGGCAATACTTAACTTCTACAATCCCGTGCACTTATTGAAACGGCAATTTTAATACTATCATGGCGGATCGCGATGTCAACCCGGATGAGTGTCTGTTGAGGCACATATTCACCACCAATCAACCAAAGGCTATCTCTATCTTTCTTCAGGATTGGGGCAAATGCATGTTTAAAGCAGAGTTCCCAAAGGACCCCGAAAGTTATTACACAACATGTGTAGTCCGACTGGAGAGCGAGGATGAAAAACAGAAATTTCACCATGATTGCCGCTATGCAACAAATTGCTGCGACCATCATTCCGGATCTCATCCCGAAGACGTTTCGAATCGGCAAAGCGGCGAACGCGCAGGGGAGAATGTTCTACTACTCAGTAGTTGAAGTTGTGGAGGGTGTTCTCTTGGAAGAGGTCTGGCAGCTAATGAGCGCCGATGAGCAAAGGAATGTTGTAACTGAGCTTGTTGAAGCACTCTAAAAGCTACACACTATTTGACTAAGTGATAAGATAGCCCAGTAAACCCTACGCAAGATGATTTGCGAAGATTGCGAGGAGGTCCAACCTTTATTGAAGACGCCTGGTGTCTTTGGTGGACCTCACACAGGAGTTCTCAATGACGGGCGTGCATTGCTATACTCCATCATGGAAAAGCGAAAGCATAAGAAGCTATCATCTACCATAGACCCCGTTGGTGATTCGCAAGACGTCAGGATCCAGTTTGATTTTGGAGGAACGAAGTCCATAGTCATTAGCAATTCCGACGTTGGTAAATGGTCAGGAGAGTTTGTACTTTGCCACAACGACCTCACACCACGCAACCTAATCCTTCAGTCACGAACCCCAGCGGATGGTAAATCCAGTTATAGACTGGCCGGTATCATAGATTGGGAGGTGGCTGGATTCTACCAGCCCTCTTATGAGCTGAGTCTCCAAGATACATCAGTGTTCAGTGCCCATCGCCATGTATCATTCTACCTGCTACTGAAAGAGCAGATGAAAAGCATAGTACCACGGACCCCATCATAGGTTGCACTTGTGAGGGTCATGGAGTTCATTTATGAGTCGCAACAAGGACTACTGGCAAATGGCAACAACATCCCCGCTCAAATCTGAAAGAGCCTCATCGAAAACTCAAAGTTGATTCGGGATAATGATTCTTATGCTGGGTGGACAAGGAGCTCACAAGATGGACCTCTTTCTGAATACTCCAGCGCTGCTTACCAGGAACTAGTAGATGGCCTGATCAAAGAAATGGTTGCAAGAAGGAAGGCAAAGGCGAATCAAGCCAACGACAAAGATGCGGTAATTGCGTAGTGGTGGGTATAAAATTATCTAATGAAGGGAGAAGCAATTTTCAGCGAGGTCAACCCCTCCATATTACTACTATAGCCGAGTGTAAATATGTCTCTGTGAAATATATAGTATGGTACAAAAGCCTGCTCAAAGGCGCCAAATGGCAACATCACACCTTCACCAATGATTCCGCTCATGATGACGCAGCCTGAATAATAACGTCGCTCGCCTTCTCGCTCACTATGTAAATTGGCGCCGCGATGTAGAACCCTGGGATCTTGGGGAAAACGCTAGCATCAACGACTCTCAGCCCGTCCACACCCCTGACCTTGAAATTCGAGTCCAGTACCGCCATTGGGTCATCATCAGCTCCAATAGGGCAAGTGCAGCTAGCATGATGTCCCCATGCCTCATCCTTGATGAAGTCCTTCATCTCGGCCTCTGTGGTGACATTTGAGCCGGGCCAGACCTCTGTGAAGTCACCATCGAGGGGAACTAGGTCCTTGAAGATCTTACGCGAGAATTCCATCGCCTCGTAAACGGCCTGGAGATCCTTATCGGCTGCGCCGTCGGCAGTCACGCCAGTATCGAAGTAGTTGAAGTTGATGTTGGGCATGTCGCGCGGGTCGGTCGAACGTAGTGTGACGGCGCCGGCGTTGTTTCTGCTGTGCGCCTTGAGAACAATCCATGCCCAGTGATGAGCGTCGTGGAGAGAATCGCTCGAGTATCCAGGGAAGTACCCCTTGAACTTGGCTGGTGCGCCAGAGATGAGAAGGTCGGGTTCGTCCTCGGCAACGGAGGATTTCTTGACGACGGCGATGGCAATGCCATTGGTGCCATAGGTTCCCTTGGTAATTGGGCCAATACCGTTGGTCCACCTATCTAGGCAAGGATCTGGCATAGTCTCCAAGAAGGTACATTTCTTTGTGATGAAGAAATCGGTTGGGCTGTCGCCGATGACCGTGTTCTCGTATCGATCTTGTAAGTTGGTGCCAACACCGGGAAGGTCGACGACAACTGGGATTTCGAAAGATTTGAGCTCAGCAGCTGGACCGACGCCACTGAGTTTAAGGAGTTGAGGGGTGTTAAAAGCACCAGCTGCCAGAATGACCTCGCGAGTGGCATTCACGCTTCCAGAGCCAGTAACCGTGGCAGAACCGGATCGTGGATCCGCTCTGTAAAGGCTTCGACCATCGAGGAAATCCACACCAACAGCTTTAGGAGTTGGCCCATCGTGCGAGAAGCGAACCTTGGTGACTAGAGTCGTCAACTTAATGTCGAGATGGTACTTCCGAGAACCGTCGTCGTTAACAGCATTAGCCGTGTCTAGAATGAAGTTGCGAGGCCCATTTCGCGTCGAGTCCGCCATAGCAAGGGGAACCTGGTAGAGTCCAGTCTTGCTGGATTGTCCTGGGGCATTGAGATCGCGGAGCAAAACTTGACCAAGACCAGCAACGGTGCTGAGTAAAAGTCCAAGTAGGCCCTTGCCCATGGCAGTGCCAGCGGCAATAATGAGCGACAGGAGCTTTGGGTCCTCAATCACAAGCGACAGGTCTGTAAGAGCCGTCCCAAGCCACCCATCATAGCCGTGGCCGATGATACTGCTTGGGAGGTAGCGATTCCTTTCTAGCTTCATGAAGTACTTCCTCATCTTATTGGGGCTCCAGGAATCATCGCCCGTAATGGTCGCAATATTTGTCCAATCGCTGTCATGTGGATAAATTGTGATCAGAGCATTGTGGGCGGAGCAACCACCAAGAGTTCCAGCTCTTGGGTACAGAACACCCAGAGGGGCTGAGCCAGCTGGGGGGTTCAGTCCAACATACTGCTCGCCAGAAGCCGTTTGGTACACCATCTTCGAATCTTTCTGTTGTCGTGTCTCATCGGAATAGTGGTTGACAAAGAAATCCCATCGCATCGGTCCATATTCTGTCGATTGTAGCTGGAGGGCAGGAATCTGTTGTTGCAATGCATCGCCTTGGTCGTCTCCAGCATCTATCAGGAGAACTTTGAAGCCTGCAATGGCCAAGTTGGCAGCAACTGGACCGCCGCCGGGTCCAGATCCGACGACGACGTACTCATAATTTTCTAGCCATGTTGTATTTGAGTCCACCTGGCGCTTGGTATGCCCTTGGTGAGGATGGCCGTGGACAGCACTTTGGGGGTAGTTAGTTCCAGCTTTCTAAAGTGTAATATTTCATATAACATACGCTGCGAATACAGTGCTTGTAAAAGAAAGAAACACGCTCAATGGCGATAACAAGAGCATCTTGCAGAAACAAAATAAAAATGCCCTGATAATAACAACACAATGAATGACTGGGCTTGAAGCTCAAAAGCAAAACAGCATAGAACCAACCCACCCTCTTGTTTTAATTATCTGAGAGACACAGCATGTTTCCGTCTCACCCCCGCAAAAAATGATAAGTACTCTTGCAACACGTTCGCGGCTGTGCCATTTTAGTCCCCGTGAGTATAGTACGAACGAACTATGTCAGCGGCGGGACCAGGTCGTGCAGTCCAGGAACGGGTCAGCCTCCGCTTGGTTGCCCAGCGCCAAGTAATAGATCCATAAAGTACACACGGCCAAATAAATAACACGGGCCATAAACGGCAATGGTCGCCACCATGCAAGGTGCAGCATGGATCTTTTATTCGGAAATGTTCCCCCTTCGTACGCGGGTCATGCAAGAGAAAATCCTGATTGGGAATGATTGTTGATAGGTGAAATTTGAACACTACTGCCGGTTTCTTGCTTTTCAAGCTGCCGTGGGTCCAAGCTTCCTTCGAGGTAACATCGTCATTTATATTGAAGAGTTCTTGAGCATTCGATTGATGGAACCAAACAGGTGGTATATTAAGGGACCCTGTGGGCAAACATCATCATATCCCGAATCCTGGACGATAGTATGGAATTCTCCGGCAAACAAGCATGCTCGTACTTCGTATAAACTGAATCTGGGGCATAAGGTGCGAATCTCACACCGTGAAACAATGGCGTCTCATGGAAGTTCCGAGTCGCTTATTTGAGCCATTATTGCACAGAAAGTGGAGATGGTTCTGTGGGGAGAATGGGAAGAAGTTGACTATAAGCGTGGGCCGCACCGATCCCTTGCCACCCCGTGTACGGCAGGGATAATAATTGCGGGGATATATGACAATAGTGGCAACATTTGGATAAAGCGTGGGTGACAGAGATTGACATAAAAACACTAACCCAAATATACCTTACGCCTCCGATTAGTCTCCACGTAGTAAGATTGCACAATCACGGTACCATGTAAGAATAAGGAGAATAATGTCATGTCCCACTTATTTTCGATATGACAGGAGGACTCGGCCAGTCTACGGCAATGGGATAACTTTTGTAGAGGAGCTAGTCTAGTCCCGACTATACACTGAGACATGCCCTTTGGCCACCCGTGCCACTAGCAAAATGTCCCACAATCAATACATACGTCTTGCAGATATTTACATCACAAATGACAAGCCCTATCATACATAAACAAATTGAACAGTAATTAGTGAATGAGGGGTGACTCCCTGCGCCCCTTAAACAGAACTCTTGTACCGTTCCTCCTCTCGATGGTTTTCCAGCGGCACAAGGCCGATCACCGAGGAACTTGCCTCTTGTTTCGATAAATTAGAATAGTCGGACCTGCTTTTGGTTTGCGGTGTTAATGTAGTCGAGAGTCTTCCTGAGCTTGACTGGTTCTTCAGGGTTGTTCCGAAAATGCTTGGGAAGACGTCGCGGAACAGCGCTCGGATTGAAGGCATGCATGCACATATCACTCCAACTGGGACCTCTATCGTACTCCAGTAACCCAGTTCCACATAATCCTCTGTAGTGACGTCAGCTATAAAGTATCATTTACGGGAGAGGGAAACCTACGTGTCAGATTTGTCGTATTGGCATATTTCGTGAAGGCTCGGATACGTACGAAACTGACGATGGTTACACTGCAAAACCAGGTTAGCAGAGCAGTATGTTTGCGGTGATAGCATAGGGAAGCATACAAGACACCAACACTGAACATCATCATGATCTGAATTTTCTTCTTCATCGACATTTCGAGTTTGTAGAGCGACGGTAATGGCAAAATCAAGGTCAGAACGTCGAGAATGATACTAAATGTAGCAGACATCCAACCTTGAAGGTTGACGTTGCGACATTTTGCGTGAAAGGTGCCGTCCCAGGCTCTCCATGCCCCAGGAATAGGCCAGCATTGGAAAATAGAGATGGCCTCAAATGCGAGGAGATAAGCCACGTTTGCAACTATCAAGGCGTAGGCAAAGTATAGAAAGCTTTTCTCCCGAAAGATTCGAAGGTATAGGAAAATGATGGAAATCTTCGTGAGAGGTACTATCGCAACGTACATCAACTCATCCCAGTAGTATATCTGTTTGGTTTTAGCAATAATTATTGAGAATTTTCCAACCCGAAACTCACGTAAAGAATGGATGTTATATCGTCAGGATGGACGTTCCACATGTCTTTGCCCAAGCCATGATTGGCAACTATTCCCAGGTTAGTTGCCGGAGAGGATATATTGCCGTGGCCTCCGTATGTACTTACGAGGGACTGAAAAAGCACAAAAAACAGCAGTAATTGCCTAAACTTGGTCAATATATGTAACCTCAGATATATAACCAGGGTAGAGCTACCATGGTGACGATGATGGTATAGTCGTCTATGCCGAACTGCCCTCCTGTGCGTAATAATTTTGACAGGATCCGCAGACCAACTGTGATAAGAGCTAAGACACCAAATGTGACTCCAACAATAGAAATTATCTTGGTCCTATCTCGTGGTACAACACCACAGTAGTCGCTGGAATACTTCTTGGTTGCCAGTGAATCTCTGATCGAACAGCTAGTGGCGACGCAAGCAGTGATGTCCTTATTTAACTGTGCGTTGGTGCAGATGCAGGTTTTGTCGGTGAGCGAACACTCCGACGCTACAATCAGCTTCGTGATGCATTGTAACTGTTCGTTTGAATGAGCCGGTGAACGTCCAATCTGAGGTTTCTGTATCTTACCCCACATGAAGGCGGCAATGTGCCTACTGGTGGCAATTCTGCGCCAGCTACCAGATTCGCATTGTAGACTGACAAGAGGACAGTCACGGCGACGGTTAGGAGCTTCATGGCCGCGAAGTCCGATGTTGAATTCAAACGCCAAAGGGGAGAAAAGAATATAACATGGCAAACATATCTTTAAGGTAGGGACGATGCATATTGTAGGTGAGCGACGGAGACATGGAATAGGCTTGGCCTATTCAGAGCCAGGGAGTACGACGCAACTTCTTGCATACATCTATTGTGCCAAGGGTCTCCATTGCCGGGCATGAGTGGCTGGAACCCTGTCAGTCTGTTCCGGACGAGTTAGATACTGTTGTCCAGCCTTACTATCTAATAATTTTGTTTCTTATATCGGACCGTGCTTTGTAGGTAACGCCATCATAAGTGGAAATGATACCCATGGCCGTGCATAACAGCGCCACTAGTATAATATCCATTGACGGGGCGATGATTATTTACTAGATGGGCGAGTCAGAAAGGTCAACCAAGAAATTCCAACGGACGACAAATCCCAATTCAAAACACTGGCCGTCATTTTTTGTGGATCAAAATAAGCCGTTGTGCAGGACGTCTTGTACAGCAAAGGGGCGTCCCCGCTTTAAGCTTGCTTGGCGCATTATGTTGCGCGGGATAAGTTCCCGTCAACTTCAATAGATCGGCACTGACGAGTCTGGGGCCCGCAGTCCAGTCCCCGATAAACCAATTTCCAATGGAACAGGGGGATGCCCATGGATGGCTTCCATTGCGCGTGGAGCAATTACAAAGTACAAGATCCAAAACCGTGCACGGTGACCCAAGCTCTCAGACTAACTTAATGGATTCTTGAGCCAGGAGTTGCGTGCTGGCCGCGCCAAAAAGACAAATGCCGTCGACGTCTTTTAATATGTTTTGTTTATCGTGGACACTCACTCTTGCCACTCCTTTTCGAGGTCGCGATTGAATCGTTTTTGTTTCAATATGAAAATTATACACTCCCTCGTCTCGCTTTCCGCCCTCAGCAGCGTCGCGCTTGCGTTCCCCTCTGTGGCTAGAGATTCATTGCCATCAGCCGATGTAATTGCAAAGTTAGTTGAAGAACTGCGAGGCGTTGCCAAAGAAAGTCATGAAAAGCGACTCCTATTTGACCCCCTGACCACACCTGTCGATGGTGAGCAATACCTTTCTGTGGCATGACCAATATCTAACATATCATCAATAGTAACTGGTGACCACTCCTTCATACCGCCTGACTTTTCTGCGGGCGACCAGCGTGGACCTTGCCCAGGCCTTAATGCCCTGGCGAATCACGGATATATCGGCCGGAATGGCGTCACAAATGTGAGTGGCGCTGTCTCATATGTGATAGGTACTTTTGCCCTAACAGATTCTGCAGGTTATTGAGGCGACTGCAGCTATCAACAAAGGTTAGTGGCTGCAACAGATCTTGTTTTAGTGCACCTTCTAATGCTAAGGCAGTGTTCGGGATGAGTGTTGAGCTGGGTGGCCTTCTTGCCGTCATGGGGACGGTTTTTGTTGGCAACCCCCTCTCTCTGGAGCCTGGATTCTCCATCGGAGGCGAATCCACTGCAGTGAGCAACCTCCTTGGTAATGTACTTGGATTGTTAGGTAAAGTCGCCTCTGGAATGGTTATTGCGTCTCGCACTGCTAAGAAGTTCCACAGGCAAACCGCGTGGTCTCGTTGGCTCTCATAACATCATTGAATCGGATTCGTCTAATACCCGCAACGACTTATATCTAACCGGTGATAACGCCAACCTAGAGCTTAACCAATTTTCGGAATGGTTCAACATGTCTAATAATACTGCTGGTGATTTTAACATAGATGTTATGGCTGATAGAGCAAACGTCCGCTTCCAGCAGTCGAAAGCTACCAACCCAAACTTCTACTACGGCCCCTTCACTGGCATGTTCGCTCGCAATGCCGGATTTATTTTCCCAACAAGAATGTTCGCCAATTATTCCAAAGAAAATCTTTCGGGCTCGTTTAGTAAGATTGTTGCTCACTGTGCTCACGGGATTGTTCCTAACGTCATTTAGCCAAGGATATTGTCAAGAGCTTCTTCGCGGTAGAGGGAGAACCAAACAATTTCACCTACAACCAGGGCTGGGAAAGGATCCCAGAAAACTGGTATCGCATTCCCGTTGACTATACCCTGGTTCAGTTGAATCTCGATATTCTCTACTTTATTGCAAAGCACCCCGAGCTTGGCAGGTGAGTTTCGCCATTCCATCATTTGCCGTCTAGAGCTAACAATACTGTGAAGCATTGGCGGCAACACCGGAACTGTCGATAGTTTCACAGGTGTCGATTTGAACGATTTGACCGGTGGAGTCCTGAACGCCCAGACTCTGCTTGAGGGCAACAATCTTCTCTGCTTCGTTTTCGAGGTCCTCAAGACCCTGTCCCCCAACTCTCTGTCAACAGTCTTTGATATAATCGAAGTCCCTCTCCAGATTCTCTTTGACACTCTTGGTGCTGCACTTCTCGACTTGACTTGCCCAGCTTTTAAAGATATGACGATTGGTGGACAGAACTTGGGAGACGCTATAGAGTCGATGTTCCCAGGAGCTGCAAAAGATAGCATCTAGGTGGTTGCTAATGAAGATACCCGGATATTGATCTGCCGAAAGACTATTGTACATAGATTGGTCCGCCCATGGTCATTTGATATTATGTAGCAACTCTACTGTAGGTCGAGATAGTTGCTGTTACATGGTAGTCAACATACGCTGAGATTCACCTACTACTCCAGATAGCATTGTTCAAACTATTATTCTTGTATAATATAATATAAATACACACATAACGTACATGTATAGCGAGCGGCGCATCCAAGCGAGCGGCGCACTTCACAATGTGATGTGACCCCTACACATTCAAATTTAATTTTCTCTACAACGAAGCATGGAATCTTCTTCAAATGAAAGTAGGATTACCCTTGCACTTAAAGCTCTTGAAAATCGGAATGGTATAAGCATTAGGTCTATAGCAAAGACCTATAGTGTCTGTGAAGTATCACTATTACCGATATACTACTAGTTGATAACCACAATGCGATATTATAGCTAATTCATAGAAATTGACTAACTTAGAGGAATCAGTCCTTATTTAATATATACTCAACCTAGCTATAAAAGGGTTTCCTCGAGTATCTATTATTAAAGATATAGCAAATCGACTAGTTATAGATTAACCACTAACTAATTAAATAACAAATGGTGTGAAACAAATAAGACTGTAAAACACGAGTCGAATTAACACTAATTCACTAGTGGTTGATCGCTGGCGGCAATCGACTGGCGGTAAATCGATGGAACCAGGCCATTTTTGGTAGCCTTATCCCATCTTGATACTACAGAGCGGCTATTCGAAACATGCACCAGCATATTATCTCCAGTCATGGGTACATTCAGTACAAATGAAGAGAGCCCAGATTGTTATGTTCCGGGAGGATTACACCCCGTGCACCTTGACGATGAGTATCACAATGGTCGATACCGTGTGCTCCGAAAGTTAGGCCACCACCGATATTCTACTGTCTGGCTGGTACGGGTTCAGCAGTAAGTTTCCATCCCCCTGCATATCCACCATATAGAATTATAACCTAGAATTAACACACTTCCAGAACCAACACCTACAAAGCCCTTAAAATCATAAGCGCCGACTGCTACAGGCCCAGTCCATCAGAGCCACCCTATGAATAGTCCATCCTTGAGCACCTCAGCACCGCTGACCCTTCCCACCCGGGCTTCCCATTTTTGCCCCAACTCCGCGACCAGTTTGAGATAACTGGTCCAAATGGTACACACGTGTGCCTCGTGCTCGATCTAATGGGCGAGACGCTCAGTGGGTTCCCAACCTTATGGGATTCAGCTATCGTGCCACCGCCGGTTGCGAAGCGCTTCACGCGGCAGTTGCTGGTCGCGCTTGACTATGTGCATACCGCAGGGGTGATCCATACCCGTATGTGCACTCCCTGTCGCCGTTTCTGATTTGGTTTACTTATTTGCACATGCAGATATCAAGCCAACCAACATCATGGTGCAAATCAAAAACCCCTCCATCATTGACCGCTACCTCGCCGAGATGCCCATTGACCCAACCCTATTGAACGACCCCGACGTATTACCCTCCAGCATCCAATCCCGCTCACTTGGAAACTACTACATCACAGGCCCTGTGAACGACCTCGACATCTGCCTCGGCGACTTTGGTGCAGCGGGTTGGTCGCGCGATAAATTTCCGAGGCCAATCCAACCCTTGCGCCTCCGCGCCCCTGAGGTTATCATTTCCGCGCCCTGGGGCCCAGCGGTGGATATCTGGAATCTCGGGGCTGTGGTAGTGGAGCTAGTGGATAGGGTGCACATGTTCGATGGGCGCAACCGCCTCACTGGCAGGTATAACAAGAAGTCGCATGTTGAGGAGATGGTGCGGTTATTTGGGCGGTTTCCGCGGAGTTTGCTGGATCGGGGAGACGCGGAGTTTGTGGCGAGGTGCTTTCACGAGGATGGGAGTATTGTGAAACCTAACTTGGGGGGGCGGTGAGACTGGAGGACTGGGTTATTAATCTTGGTGAGGAGGAGAAAAAGGCATTTGTTGCATTCTTGAGGGCCGTCATGGTCATTAATCCCGAGAAGCGGAGGACAGCAGCTAAGCTTGTGGATGAGCCGTGGTTATTGCTCTAAAATAACATAAGCATTGACGGATACCTGAGCAGCAGAATTAAGTGAGGTCAATGTAGCCAGTGTTTTCATAGCCCTGGTAAGAAAAGGCTGGCCAGATCGCTCGCTCCCCTACACACATCGTAGACGAAAAATGCTAATGCGGCTATCCAAAGGCTCTTCTATATGGCCCGGGGGGTTGCTATGGCCCTATATCAAATTACGTCGAGGACAACACCTGTGCCGCGCTTCACGGTGCAAAGTACGGAACCCCCCCTTTTTCTGTGCCAACGCCAAGTATCCCCTACTAACGCTCTGAGCACAGGTCTCTTCGCTCACCCCTTGAGCTCAAATGTCAGGCCTATCCGTGAGTTTTCTATTTGTCTAAAATTTTTGTCCGCTGCGCAGCTCCCAGCTTTCTTTGTTTCTAACGCTGGGATATAGTGATGAGGAGTGTAGTGCGAGCTCGAGCACGATACTGGTGGGAGCGGGATGTACCGATACGACGAAGAACCATTGGCCTTACTATAAATCGATCAAATGTGTTGCACATGAGGGATAGGAGTAGGGAAGGATGCTGATGGGTCATTGATTTGTTGAGATGGGGAAGAGGGCAGATGGGCTGGTGATGGGGCCTTAGTTGGTATCGAAAACAACACAGTGGTTTCTCCATTCACTCAATGGAGTTCAGTCATATAGTGGAGAAGAAATAGCAGCATTCCTATAAAGGAGGCAACCCTAGACGAGACAGCTACTGTAGCTCCTCCCCTGTCTCGGGCTGTGCTGCCGTTTATTATCCTGGTGGGGCGTTGACTTGCTCGGAATTGGAGGTCATTATGACTCCGAGACAAGAGCCAATTGTCGGCCTTGGAGTGAGCAATACTACTCCGTATCTGAGTTCCGAAAATAAATAACCGGCGTCAGAGTGAAACTCTCTGGATTACCCATCCAGGCTATTATTGAGTGGTTAATATCGAATCCGGGAGAGCCGCGGTGAGGTTCGTTGAGGATAACTGCATGGAGATGTGTCGTGGTTGGGGGGGGGTGACGTCATTGCTTGTTTGATCTTATCGATCTTATCGGGATGGGGGAGGTGGTGAGGTGTTTGTGCAACGACAGATAAGAAGGGAGATGTTGGGATGTGGTCTCAATCCCCGTCAGTCATTGATTAGGCGTGTATTATGTTGATAAATGGTTGATCAATAATATAATACACTGGTGTACAATTTGCTCTCCTGAAGATCCGACAGTACGTGGCAAACAGCTCCAGTTCCAGCTCCAACACAGCTCTCCCGCCTCCCACCCAACACTCCTCCTAACCCACGTATCTGGGCCAAGGATAGTGGGGGGAAAACGGAACTAAGACGTGATGGTAAGTACCATCTACAAGGGTGCGAGGGTCTCTTTGAAGCCTTAGGAAGCCTTAGGCAACTACAAGCGGTCATCGTGATTCAATACAACGGCAACTTGGGGGTTTTGAGGTGTTTCTGAGTCAACATTGCTAATCCCAATGCAGGAAGGTGCAGGGAGTAGAGCTGGCGATTGGGACCCACTCTGAAGCAACCCCCCTCAGTTTAATGTGGGTCTAAATGGTCGAAAAGGCGGGGGAGGGTCGTGTGCTTTGGTGGGTTGTGTTGTATGCTTTTAGGGAACGACGGACGGACATTTGGGGGTACGAGTGTTTGTATGGCTGATTATATGGTAATTGTATATAGAACCCCATCAATGTGAACAAACGAGATAGAATAAACCCCATTGAAACACTATATCATCATAGACGACCCAATGCGGAGATTCCAATGCATCTTCTCTTTGTTTCTCTGCACCTCTGCAACTTGCTGTTGCCTTTCTCCCAATGGCCAATCGACTCATAATTGTGCTCACATGACCTCCGTCCTTGCACCCCAGAGGTCTCAGGTACTTGGACAGGTACAGGTAAAGCTTGGGGAGGGGAGGTGGCTTTGCTGTGCTCTTGGTGGTTTTTGGTGGGTTTGGTGAGTTTTGGTGGGGACATGTCATCACCTCCCTCCCTCACGCGATCACTGTGATCACGGCCCCATTCTGTATGTCGTCTGTATCCTTCCATCACTCGTAACCCGGGATGAGGTACCAGGACTTCCACCCCAATAGCTTCTTACCATAGTAACCAGAGTATATAACCGGCTCTTTCCCACCCATTCGCAGTTGCTTGCTCTATCAATACATTCTGTACCAATACAGCCTCTCAAGTATTCCATACCCAGACATACCCGCAACATACTCAGACATACCTCCAAAGGCGCCTTTGCCCAACCACCACCCGTTCGCCTCCACCTCCTATACAGCACCTCACCCCTCAACGTCAGTCTCCATATCCCCCTCCTTCCTACCGTTCAACTTCAATCAGAACAACCACCAACACGAAATAGTCAACATCATCAGACGAAGAGAATCCAATTGATTTTCCATCTCCATCTTGATACCATACTCAAAATACACGAACACATCTCCAAACAACCATCTCAATCAGTAAGTTGGACCCGTTTGTCGATTCGTGGCCAACGACGAGGAAGAGTTGCATCTAGAAGCCATGCCTCATGGACGTCCAAAGAAGCATCAAAGACGACAGAGCCGTGCTTCAGACGATTGTAGAAACAGTAACTGACCACCCCATCAACAGTGACCCGATCCCACAAGCTCAACGACCGCGACCACGCCGGCATTGCCGACGGCACCGCCACCGCTGAGGAGCATCTCCCCCGCTTCTTTGCAAAGGCTGGTCACATCGACGCCGACCCCAAGAAGACCAAGAAGAACGGTGGTGGTAGAGGAAACTGGTATGTCTACTCACCTCCAACCACACTCCCCTCCAACCCCACTCCCCTCTTACCCCTCTCTCAATCTCTTGAAACATAACTAACACCACCCCAGGGGCATCGATGGTGAAGAAATCCAAGACGAGGGCTTCAACATCACCAACGCCCGCCGCCGCTCCAACAGCTCCTCCTACGCCGCCGGCTTGAAGGACTTCAAGACCAAATTCGAGCAATTCGACCCCGACCCAGTGTTCGAAGAGGACATCCACGGTGCACGTCCCGAGGACGACATGGAGGCTGCTAGCCGCGTTACCAGCGAGAGCTCCTCGAGCGGGGGCAGCGTGGACGAGGACAGGAAGAAGTCAGTTTAGATTAGCAAGAAGTGGGCTGCTGGTTTTCCCCACTTGGTTTTCTGCTGGTTTCGGACGAGAGGTTAATGTCTGCTGGTAGACTGGGGCGACGGCTTAGGGCCTGACTTTGTGCTGGTTTGATGGGTGGATGAGCAGAGGAGGAAGCGGATCTCGTTTTGTCTAGTCGTGATGATGGCTTTGATGACGGGATAGGGATTGTAACACTAGAATTACGTTGATGATAGCTCTTAAAGCAAAGGGAATTGCTCAGTAACACACTTTCCACTGCCTGTGATCGTGCAGATATCGAAGGGAGAGAATGGCAGCTCGGTGTAACGACGTAAAGTGGGCTTCACTCACTGTACTCCCCCATTCCCTCGCTCCCTCCCGCGCATAGTCTCTGCCAGCCCCTCTCTCTATCACAGCCATCCGGGCGTACAGAGCACACAACCACCAACATGAGTGCTACCCCGCACAGCCAATCCAGCGCTGCCATTCCAACACCCATCCCCTCCACAGGTCTTACCATAACCGTGACTGTAACAATACCATACACCATAGCCACTACAAAGCACAAAGTCCGATCCGAGCTCCCGCCGCACTCACCCGTCGGCTTAGGCTCTCGGTCATAACGACGGGAGTGGGGCACGCCGAGAGGCGAGGCTGACATGCCGCGGCGCGGTTGATTCTCATATCAACCCCGCGTTTCCCCCCACCAACACATCAAACTCTCATAACGACAATAAAACTTCACAGGAACTGTGTAACTAGCTCACGCAATTACGGAAGTTGATAAATTGAAGAAGAAGGGATAGGAAAGATGCCTTATGAGCTTAAGGGTCGTAATGTCCTTGTGACGGCGGGTTCGCGGTATGTTATTCTCCTCTCGACTCTCGTCTCGGCCCGGTATTCGGTACCGTTGGATACACCCCGCAGGGTGGTTTTCCGTCGGTATCAGGAGCACCACCATCACCACCATAATTGCAATTGAGGCACGCACCAACAAGCACAAACCAGTGTCTAAAAATGAACAAACAATAACTAACACCCCTCCCCCAGCGGCCTAGGCGCTCTCATCTGCGACAAATTCGCCAAAGAAGGCGCGAATGTGATTGTCAGCTATGTCTCCAACGAGGCGGCAGCACAGGATATCGTCAAGACAATCGAGGCCGAATATGGGGTTAAGGCGTTTGCGTTGCCTGGGGATATGGGGGTTGAGGCTGATTGTGTGAGGTTGGTTGAGGAGAGTATTGAGAAGTTGGGGGGGCTGGATGTTATTATTTCGAATGCCGTGGGTCCTCCCTCTCCCTCCTCCCCCCTTTATCAACCAAACACCGACACCAACACGATTCCCAAAACCTAAAAATGAAAAAGAATAAGGAACGCTTGCTAACACGTACCTCCTCAACAGGGCTGGACCCGTTTCTCCTCCATCCCCGACCTCCACGCTACCACCGCCTCGGACTGGGACACCTGTTTCGCCATCAATGTCAAAGCGCAAAACTACCTCCTCCGCACCGCGCTCCCGACCTTTACCGCTAACCCCGACGGCGGGGTGTTTATCATGACGTCGTCGATTGCGGGGATCGCGGTGTCGGGGAGCAGTTTGCCGTATTGTGTTACCAAGGCGGCGCAGTTGCAGCTGATGAGGGTGTTTGCGGCGAGTCAGGGGCCGAAGGTTAGGTGTAATGCTGTTTGTCCGGGGTTGCTTTTGACGGAGTGGGTGAGTGACGTGTTTTATTATTATTATTATTTGGGGATTAGGTTATTTATGGGGCTTAAATTCGGGGGGTGGAATGGATGGAGTGGATAGAGAGGGGTGTGATGATGCTAATACGTGGATATAGGGCCTGAAGTACCCAGAGTCAACGATCAAGTTCATGGAGGAGAGGGCCTACTTGAAGAAAGTTGTGAGTTGCCCAGTATAATTCTCACAAGAAACCGTACTGACGAACAAACAGACGGATCTCGAAGACTGCGCACAGTCGTTCATAGATACTGCCCGGAACTCGTCCATGACGGGGCAAAAGATCGTAGTTGGTGAGTTTCCCTTTCCCTTTGAATTTGTATGAGAGGCGAGATGAGGGGTTAGGCTGATGATGGTGGTAGATTCGGGGTTATCGCAGATATAAACCTAGAAGTGGGATTGGGGGCGTGAGAGGAGAGAGTAGGTTTAAACCGAGAGATGGCCTTGGACAGAAATTATAGAAATATCCTAGAGAATAGACGTTTTCCCAGTTCGTTTTCTTCGACCATGCCCTACAAAATCCATGAAGGATGTGTTAGCCAGAAACACAATGTAGAAGGAGTATATAAGCCCTATCTCTCTCTAACTAATCTGCAGTAAGGTTATTCGCACATTCGAGATACTCCCAGCCGCGGCAGCTTTTGAGCATCTACGAAATATAAAAAAAAACTAGGGGGAGTCATTCAACGGAGGGACCTGGATAGACTCGGACTGAATGCAGCAAGTCTGGTTGAGCCGAATGGTTTGGCAAGGATTGTCACCGTCGTTGTTCCTGTCGTTGACGTTGCTTCTTGTTGTCGCTCCCACACGCTGTCAAGCTACTTCTCACCACCAGTCGTTCATTCTCACTGCTAGCTAAAGGCAGAATAGCTATCATTCTCACTGTTAGCTATTCTGCCGCCACACACACCACATACTTGCATGAATAATATGGTGGCCGGTTTGTACTTGAGGTGAGTGTCACTGTTGGTCCGCAATGAGTAGAAATAGTATGTGTGTGCATTTTGTTGTACTCTTGGTTGCTTCGTGAGAACACAGAAATTGCTGATGGCCTATAAATAAGTTGGCTAGCTACTCCACACTCATCTTGGAAAGCTAGGTGTATCTGGCGATTATATGATGGCTATGGAGGTTGAAACTCTAGTTTTGAGGTCCATTTCAAGGATATTTCTCTGCGCTTCACCTTGCATATCCTCGTATCACATCGAAGAAAAGTCTCGCTGCGCTTCTCATATCAGTATTACAAGTGTCCGAATCGAATCACAATACTCCAACTTCAGGACCCGAAATTATCCGCCAGAATGCCTTATCCATCAAATTCCATCCAACACCCCCCTTCCTCGTCCATCCCTACCCGTAACTAAGGAATATGTTCTGAAAATGTTTCCCACCAATATCGGCTCCTGCGCTTCCACCCTGCTATGCTTACAGAGCATGATCCTACCTAACGAATCCTTCGGCTTAGCCTCGTTGCTTCCAACCCCCGCTTTAGCACATGGAACCTTTCGCAGAACATCAACCTCAACTTTTTCCCCGCTCATGAGTCTTTTTAAAATAGCAAGCATCCCTTCAAGTATATTGGGTTGGTTAAAAAGCAGGGATGAGCCGAACTGTGTCCTCTCTTGCACTATAGGTCGAAGCTGCCGTAGATACTGAAAATAGCGAGGCTGATGTCAAGCATTTCCATGTTGAGGCTGTAAGACTACGTCAGATGGATCGCGAAGAAGGATCGATTACGTTGGTAGGATCAATATACGACAAAAGGATTAATTATAGTAGTCCAATTTATGGGCCCCACGGCTGCGCAAGAATTTACTATTCCCGAGAGTATTTCTCTTGCCTAGGCTCTTCTGAACGTGCTTGTTACATCCTGTTGAGCGGAGTAGTGTAGCTAAGGTAGTGTAGCCGGGATAAGAAGGTCTCGGCAGTGGGTATATATCCGGAGCTGTCTGAGACAATTGTGATCTGCCCTTCTGTATGTGGGTGCATCAAGATACAGCTCATCCTTCGCCTAGTGCTGACTCCCGACGAATATCACCTCGACTCACTTCGTCTCGGACGCAGGCATATTCATACATCTCAAGCAGGGCACAGCAAATGCTAACTAAAGTTGGAGTTTGACGAAACGTTACCTTCTACAAGCTGGCTTTATAAGTATCACGAGGCCCTGTTCGTGGTTCCTGTTCGTGTAATGCTGCGGCCCTATTTCGACATCCTGCTTCGGATGTATCCAACCATTAGGTAGAATCGGCAGAAGATCTACACTCGAGTGCATAATTATTACTGGGGAACATTCCTACTCCTGTAGACTATATCTATAAAGAAGGAAGATTGATAGATCGGGTGAAGATTATGAGAATAAGCCTTGGACATTGTGTTGTTTAAAACCCCACGACGTCGCTCCTTTCCTTGGTGGCCGATTAAGCTTTTCGTTAATCAGTGTAGAAGCATTCCTGTCCCACTATTCCCCCGCCAAAAGAATTTGACATGTTTTCACGACCATGCCTCGGCTACGCTATCGGGCTCACCCTACGCCTTGTTGCTACAGGGGCTAACGGTGCGCCCTGTGACATCTACGCCACTGGCGGCACGCCCTGTGTTGCTGCGCACAGCACCACTCGCGCCCTATACGATGTCTTTAACGGCGCACTTTACCAAGTGATACGTGATTCTGACGGCGCCACGACTGACGTGAAGCCTCTATCCGCCGGCGGCGTTGCCAATGCTGCTACCCAAGATTCGTTCTGCGCTGGTACTACCTGCCTTATTAGTATTATTTACGACCAATCCGGTACAGGTAATCACCTTACCCAGGCACCTCCCGGAGGCGCGGCGAGCGGCCCGGACGCCAATGGTTTTGACTTTTTAGCTAGCGCATATGGCGCACCTGTCACTCTAAGCGGTAAAAAGGCGTACGGCGTCTTCATCTCGCCGTTCACCGGCTACCGATGCAACACCGCCACTGGCACAGCTACTGGCGATGAAGCAGAGGGTCTCTACGCCGTCGTTGATGGGACTCACTATAACTCGGCCTGCTGCTTTGATTATGGCAATGCTGAGACCAACAGTCAAGATACTGGAAATGGCCACATGGAGACCGTCTACTTTGGCACCGGCGGTGGCAGTGGTGCTGGCAATGGTCCTTGGGTCATGGCTGACCTCGAGAATGGCCTATTCTCTGGCGCTGACCGTAACAGCAACCCTGGCAACCTGCCACAGACTTCCCGATTCGTCACTGCAGTCGTCAAGGGGAATACAAACAACCATTGGGCGATCCGTGGCGGTAACGCTACATCCGGCTCGCTGTCAACCCTTTACGATGGCGTGCGCCCAGATAGTAGCTACAACCCAATGAAGAAAGAAGGTGCTATTATTCTTGGCATTGGCGGCGACAATAGCAACTGGGCCCAAGGCACGTTCTACGAAGGCGTCATGACTAGTGGTTATCCGTCTGATGACACTGAGAATGCAGTACAGGCTGATATTGTAGCCGCTGGATACTCCACCACGTCTCTGACCAGTGGCCCAGAGCTCACTGTCGGTTCATCTATCTCGCTGCGAGCTACGACAGCCTGCTGCACTGGAGATTATATTACCCATACCGGCTCCACCGTCAAAATCCAGGCTGTGTCGTCGTCCAGCACTGACGCCCTCAAACAACAGGCTAGCTGGACAGTCCGCACCGGCCTCGGATTTAGGGGCTGTTTTTCATTCGAGTCCAAAGACACCCCTGGCAGCTTCCTACGCCACTCCCAATACACGATTGTTCTGAACGCTAATGACAATAGCAAGCAGTTTGCCGAAGATGCCACGTTCTGTCCGCAGACCGGCTTGAACGGCGCAAGCAACAATGCCTTGCGATCCTGGAGCTATCCCGCCCGCTATTGGCGCCATTTTAAGGCAGTGGTCTATATCGCGAGTAATGGTGGTCCCTTCGATTTTGATTCGAAGACTTCTTTCAACGACGATGTGAGCTTCGCGGTTGGTGCCAGTCTTGCTTGAGCCCTGTGTGGCTCAATTTTTACGAAAGTATGCAAGACTACGTAGATATAAATTCGGCTCAGATCTGGGACATCTCGCAATTACTAGCCAAAGTCACGATTATTTTTAAGCGTCTAGACAAATTTGCTATTGAAATCATACCATATTGTCTGTTGTGCCTGTTTGTCTATATTGCTCACGTTGGGGTTGTGGTATTCTAAACGCGTCGAAAGTGAGAACTTGTCTTGGCTCTGGGACATCACATGGTTAGTCCCGACCCCACGGCCCCCTCCTTCCTCCCACCTGCCCTAACCCCACCCCCACTGTTAGTCCGAAGCCCAAAAACTGAATCGAAATACTCAAATAACCCCCATTCCACACCCTCGGCTCCCTAAATGTCGAAACTATCACTTTCACTCCCCGCGCACGTGGTTGAAGTACATGTAATTGTTGTGGGTGGCTTGGGGGAGGACGTGCTGGGGAAGGAATTGGCGAGTTCCTGCAGGGTGGCGCTGTGGCGTTGTGCTTGTGCTGATCAAGACTTTGGAGATGGGGAGAGTGAATAGATACTTTCACATTATTGTGCTCTCACACTTATATAACAAACATGTAGTGCTCCACTATCAACCTCAGAAATTGATCACTACGTACATCGGTTCCTGGTCTGTATTCCAGTGTTCCTAAGAAAGAGAGGAAGCATCTCGGGACGAGCGGCAGTGGCACCAACCCCGAGATCTCCACACAAGGGTTCTGTGGAGATCTGGGTGAGCACCGTGCGGGGTAAATGTGCCAAACAGTTGACAATTAGTGCAATTAGTGCACTCCTAGGGAATGAAGCTAACAACCTTCGGTAATTTGCCGACTCACACCAGCTCAACCCCCATCTCAGCTTTTCAAGCTGTAAAATATGTTACAACTCTCCCATACATTTTAGCATTGTCGCAGCTTCCTGACCTGAATCCTAAGCGCCTCTCAATTACATCACTGGTACTGCTATCAAGATGGTCACAAGTGTCGACGAAGAGGCCCCTGCCAACCCTACCATTATAGGCGACAAGGATGGGTACGAAGAGACAACCACTGGAGTTATCGAAGCTCCTGTAGCAAGAACGGCGGCAGACAAAGCACTCGTTTTAAAGCAGGACTTGCGCATTGTACCCCTATGTGCAGCAATCTACCTGCTCTGCTACCTTGATAGATCAAATATTGGTAAACACCCTCATTGCTATTTTCGGATCATGTGCTTACGTCGAAAAGGCAATGCCAAAACATTGAATTCTAATGTCCATCATGATCTTCTCTCCGATACGGGAATGACTTCGTATCAATTCACGTGAGTAGCTGAACACTCGAGTTGACAGTTTCACTAACCAGGCACAAGGATTGCACTCATGGTCTTCCTCATCGCCTATGCCGTTTTTGAAGTCCCATCCAACTACTTCCTCAAAAAGTTTAGCCCTAGCAAATGGATTGCATTTCTCATGTTTTCCTGGGGAGCCATCACTGTCGGTCTTGGTGGCGCCCAGTCGTACGCCTCCGTCACTGCTGTACGGTTTTTACTTGGTGTATTTGAAGCAGGTCTTTTCCCTGGATTGGTTTATTATCTGACATTCTGGTATCGAACTGAGGAAAGATCAATCAGAGTTGCTTTTATCCTAGCATCTGCAACCTTGGCCGGAGCCTTTGGTGGCGCATTAGCGTATGGTATTGGTCATATGGATCAGGCTGGTGGTCTATCGGCCTGGCGGTGGCTGTTTATCATTGAGGGCATTCCAAGTATTTTGTCCTCTGTGGCTGTCTTCTTCTTTCTTCCCGACTACCCAGAGACCGTCAAATGGCTCTCGGTTGAGGAGCGCGCTCTTGCTGTTGAGCGTCTCCGGGTTGAAGGCTCTCACGGTCACAGTCAGAGCTTGACTTGGGCACAGGCTAAGGAAACATTGACTGATTGGCGCTTGTACGCTCATTACATGGTAATCGTCTTAATACGCACCTGCTAGAATTCCTCTAACTATAATTAGATCTACTTCGGCATCTCTGTCCCATTCTCGTCCTTATCTCTGTTTACACCAAGTATTACCGCTGGGCTGGGATATGCCAACCTCGAGGCCCAGCTGATGACGGTGTCGCCATACGCTGTTGCATGTAAGTCTCTTCTATATGTAGTAATTCACCCAGCATAACTAACCATTGACTCAGATGTCGTGACGATCTTCTTCGCATGGTCTGCTGACCACTTCAACGCCCGCGCCTTACACTCCGCTGCTGGCGCTACCATTGGCGCATGTGCTTTCATGGCCAGCGCCCTCCTCCCCGCCACCGCCTACCAAGTATGCACCCCACTAAACATATCTCCATTACCATGATCTAATATCTGCACTAGAAACGTTACGGCTGCTTGATCGTCGCCTGCTCTGGCTCATTTGCCTGCATCCCTCCCCTACTTGGCTGGCTCTCCTCAAACGTGGACAGTACTGCTGCAGCCGGTCTTGCGATTGCTCTTAATATTTCATTCGGTGCCCCTGGTCAGATTACTGGTGTTTGGATCTATACTGCTGATGAGGCGAAAAAGGGATACCCAACTGGTCACTGGGTTAATGCTGGGATGTTGTTTTTTGTTGCAGCGGGATGCGTGGCCCTTACGCTTTACTACAGAATGCTGAACCACAGGATTCTAAGGACAGGATCTGTTAATGGGCAGGCTGTTAAGAAGCTGTATAGGTATTAGAATAGGAACTGACCTGATCTGATAGATCGATAAATAACCTTCCTTTTCTTTCCAGTCAGTTCTAAGGATGGTAATGACGCCTACAAAGGATGGTTCGTATCGGTCACTGGAAATCGTTCTGCACACCTGCCACTTCCCCAATTGGACCTCCCATATTCCTAATCTTCATCCCTAAGACCTAGCGATCTAGACTGAACCTCCGTATCTCTCGTACCCTTCCAACACTTTTTAGTCTGCCATATCGCTGGTAACCACCCGATAAACATCTAGATTAAGGGACTATTACTCCGCGGTTTCTACTTTCGTTCGTCCCACTACATCTCCATTACAGCTTTGGCCACACCTGCACCATCTCAGGACTATGCATAATCGCTTCAAAGCCCACGTCTTCATCCCATCCCCACCCCCTTTGTTTACAATACCCATTAAATATACGAGCTTTCGCCCTCGCATTCACCCCTACATCCCCCGCAATTTTGATCACTTCACCTGCACATCCTATAGTCTCGTTTTGTTCAAACTCCCCTTCAAACACCAGCTCGCGCAGGTGGGGAACACAGTTCTTCTGCCGTAGAAGTACCTTGAATACCTGTGCAATGTGCTCATGTTCCATATTGAACACAAATTCCGCGTTCGTAATGCACAGGTTCTCTAAATTTGGTGGGAACGCCCCAAGAAATCTATTCACCATCGCAGTCTCGGCCACAGATCCAGGCTCAGGTGCATTGTGCAAGTCCTCATATCCAAAGAGGAATACAGGAGCCACGCGCAGGTGGGATAGGGCAGCAAAGCCAGCGAATGAAATCGGGTCAGCAATTTCGTTGTCTCCAACGCCGGTATTGAATGGGTATTCTTCATGGTCGATGGCAAGTCGATGGAGAGAAGTGGCGTGGATTGTAATAGCAGAGAGGATAGCGGGTGTCTGAATAGAGGTCAAACCGCAATAGCCACCGATATGGTATATAAGTGTGTGAGGGGACATGAGGGCTCCAAAGATGATTGGGAGGTCACTATAGTGCAGTTTGGAGTCACGAAGCTCCAGTACCTCGATTCCACTCCCAAGTTTACGTAACGGAGCGGAGGGTTCACCAGGGTTTGGTTTGGAATCCTGCTCCGACGTTTGTATTGAAGAGGTGGCACTCTTAGATGGAACCAATCGAGGGTCATCGTCCTCATTTCCGAGACGATACCCAAAGAGTCGTTTTACGGCTGGTAAATGGCAGCATGCCTCAAAGAGGATGTATGGTGTAGGGTACATATGGTCACTTCCGACAAGTAGAATATCGCTGAGCTGAGTAAACACTGGCTTGACATCAAAGGGCGGCTCCGAGCGGGCAATCCTGTTGAAAGTGCGCTCGAAGAAGTCGTCCACAAAGATACCAACCTGCAAATCCAATCGACGCAAATTCGGCAAGGAAATGAGAAGCAGGGGGTATATGGCAGTATCCTGGTGCGAATATCGAGGTAGCACTTGCTGCTGCCATTCAAACTCCTCTTCTGGTGAGTGTGAAATTTCCTTAATTAGCCGCTTGAGAATATTATCACGTTCGGGATGATCTGGCCAGGGGAGTCGGGCTTTATTATCATCAATATCCGCCAGAAGAGATTCTTCATTGTGAAAGTCGCCACGGAATGTGAACGATCTAACGAGAGATGCGGTCGATGGCTTTAATAGCATGAGAAGTGTAAAAGGAAGAATGTGCCTGTTACCATCGCTTGGGTAGTTAGATTCTAGAAATACATCCCGGTAAAGATGTGGTGTCACCAAGGTGTTGAAGTTCCGAGATACTAGGGCAAGATGGAAAAGACATGAGCGAGGCTGTACGAAGCTGAGGATTCTATCAAGTAGCTCGACACTGAGAGACTCTAACGAAGGAGGCATTTTGGATATAGCATGAGGGTTTCCTCTACTGGGTTGATAGGCGGATGCCGTATGAGAGTTTGAGGAAGCTGATCGGAGACTCATAGCAGTCTACAAATGCCCCTGGTAGTCGAGCTGGTCACAGCCACTGCAAATGAAAAATTTCTTCAAATGATTCTGAATCTATAGCCTGGACAAATAGTTAATAAATAAAGAATCTTTGTTTTACTTATATATAGAGCTTACGGTCCCTGTTCTGGTGGGTGCCTGTCCTTGGCCTTCCCACATTCATGGTCCGTGCGCCTGGTCAGCCTTATGTGGCTGAGCACGGCCTGATTTGGCCTGGTATGGGGACAGTGTGGCTTTAATACGTGACGACCCAAGCGTCGTATGCTGTCCTTTCTGGACATTTTTTGACTGTTATGCTCTAAGACCACGAGACAACAATTCCCCGACGATAGTATTGGGAAGACAACTTTGTAAACAGATGATATCTCGCTTCTAGAAGAGACATCAGTCGCCTTATCGACAAACACGGCATTGGAAGTTGCCATATCTACAGGCGGGCGCAAAGATGCGTCTCTCCTCGTTGCCTCTTGGGGGGCTAAGGGGCACAGGTCTATCGATATGCGCGATTCTATCAATGCTGTCGTTGCCGCCAACAGCAGTGGCTGAAAAGTCTGCTGGGGATTACTTTGTTCATTCATTGCCCGGTGCTCCAGAGGGACCCTTATTGAAGATGCACGCAGGGTATGGTCTCCCAAGGTGTCTGCCTGTTTCGTTGCTAATTACTCGCCCTGCAGCTTCGTCGAAGTCGACCCAGAACATAACGGCAATCTATTCTTTTGGCACTATCAAAACCGGCACATTGCAAATAGGCAGCGGACGGTAATTTGGCTCAATGGTGGCCCCGGGTGCAGTTCCGAAGATGGGGCGTTGATGGAAATTGGCCCGTACAGGCTGAAGGACGATTCTACTCTCGAATATAACGACGGTTCCTGGGACGAGTTTGCAAATATTATGTTTGTCGATAACCCAGTCGGTACAGGGTTCAGTTACGCCGATACAGACAGTTATGTCCAGAGCTTGCAAGAAATGGCGGATCAGTTCATTACCTTCCTGGAGAAGTGGTATGCACTGTTCCCGGAGTATGAACACGACGATGTAAGTTGAAGGCACTTTGCAATTAAATGAGGATAGGATGCTAATAACAACAGCTATATATCGCAGGCGAGTCATACGCTGGTCAGCATATCCCATACATTGCGAAGGCCATCTTGGACCGCAACAAAAAGTCGCCGGTACACAAATGGATTCTTAAAGGATTGCTCATTGGGAATGGCTGGATCTCCCCCATCGACCAATACCCGGCATACTTGTCCTATGCATACAAATCAGGCCTCATAACCGGAGGCACTGATATTGCCAAGCAGGTCGAACAACAGCAGGCTATCTGCATTGACACCCTCGCCAAGAATGACGGCGCAAACCACATTGACACTATGCAGTGCGAGAAGATACTACAGGAGATCCTAAGATTAACCCAGGTTAAAGGCAAGGATGGCAATATGGAATGTGTGAACATGTACGATATTCGCCTAAAGGACACCTACCCAAGCTGTGGCATGAACTGGCCTCCGGACCTCAAGAACGTGGAGCCATACCTTGCCCGCCCAGAAGTCCTCAAAGCGCTTAATATGGGCGAGATCCAGCAACCCGCCTGGCAGGAATGCAACAGCGTTGTCGGCGGTGCTATTCGCCTCAAGGATTCCAAGCCATCCTACCAGATGCTACCAGAAATCCTCACCGAGGTCCCCATCGTCCTCTTCTCCGGCGAACAAGATCTGATCTGCAACCACATCGGTACCGAGGATCTCATTAATAACATGGAATGGAACGGCGGCAAGGGTTTCGAAGTCTCACCCGGCACGTGGGCACCTCGCCGCTCCTGGACCTTCGAGGGTGAGACCGCAGGCTTCTACCAAGAGGCTCGCAACCTCACCTACGTCCTTTTCCACAACAGTAGTCACATGGTTCCCTTCGACTATGCACGCCGCACGCGCGACATGCTCGACCGCTTCATGCGCGTCGACATTGCGAACATCGGCGGCAAGCCCACCGACAGCCGCATCGATGGCGAGAAGGGTCTCGAGACCAGCGTAGGCGCGCATCCTAACAGCACGCTCGCACAGGAGACTGAGAAAGAGAAGCTCAACGCGGCGAAGTGGAGCGCGTACTACAAGTCTGGCGAGGTGGCGCTGGTGGTTGTCGTGATTATGGCTGCGGCGTGGGGATGGTATGTTTGGCGCGATAGGCGGAAGCGTGCGGGGTACTCTGGCCTGTTTGGAAGCTCGATGGAGGGGAGCTCGGAGAGGTTGAGGGGCGCGATGGGGTTGCATAAGAGGGGGGATGTGGAGACGGGGAGTTTTGATGATGAGGAGCTTGAGGAGCTGGATAGGAGACCGAAGGGGGAGAGGCATGCTACTGTTGAGGAGTCGTTTGATATGGGGAGTGATAGCGAGGATGACGATGACAGGGTGAATGGGAATGGTCTCGATAAGGGGAAGGGGATTGAGAGGTGAATGGTAAGCGGGTAGGGTGTGTTTTATACGGTTGTCGGAACCACGACGAGTATTTTTTTATTTGTTATATATCATGGCGCGGAATGTACCACTACCTAGCATAGACTTTTCTTTAATGTGATATGATGAGATTCAAAAGAGGGCATGCAAGGGAGAGTAACCAGTGGAAAATATCTGGGGAGGGATGTGCCCCTCAGTACAGCCTGGGCCCCAGGGCCAGCATCTTAAAAGGTCATCGGATTCTCATCAATCCTGAACAAAGCAAATGTACAAATCCTTGTCCATGCTACGTGGAGCGAGCCCAGCGTCGCCTCATCTATGTATTTCGGGTTGTTCTGTGGAGGAGCGCATCCATCGGCAACCTAGCTGCGCAGTCAGTAGGTTCGTGGTGGGACGGTGAGAGGAATTGACAATGAGACGTAACGACAATGAGTAACGAAAACGACAGCGACAGTAACTACGACGGTGAAATAGTTTGAGACAAATACTTAGTTCGGCCTGAGCAGGTTGTCACCCTCTTCCATCTTGTCTTGGTCACCTTACTCTTCAACTTTACCGTATTTGTAATGGGCGCTGTGGTCTGTCCTGACTCTCTGAGATGTGTCACATCATCCATTTGAACTTCGCCGCCTTTACATGAGCCCCCTGTGTCGGTGGAAATGCCCAACACTTGACCCGCACGTTTGTATACTGGTATTTTGGTTATCACGTCCTCCAAACTTCACATCATCCGTGCAGCGTACGTGTGTAATAAGTAGTGACTGGGAAAGGTGTAGAGCATGTATTTATCATAGGTCTATCAAATCTAACCCTTTTATGCGCTGTACTTGATCATTCAAGACAGCAGATCAGGTCTCAGTGCATATGATACCCAAATGCTACTCAGGCCGCATAGGTTATGGGAGTCACCGAATATACCAAAATTGGTTCCACATGAGCTCCCAGTGTTTGTGAGCATGATCCCTCTGCTGGGCTGGCATTGAGGCTGATCCTTCTATATCCTATCATGCCAACAAGGACAATAAATCAGGCACGTGCCTTACAGTATCTGGTTCGAAAATGGCAGCATAGGATTATGTGGCTCAAAAGAGGTCTCCAAAGCCCTTTTCAGAGTCTGCCTTGATCAAATCGATCATTCCCTAGACATGGTTAGCTATGCTTAGTCAAATAGTGTCAAGTGTCTCGCGACTTACCTCAGGCACAGTAATTTCTCCATTCTTTCCCTTGACGTAGCGGAATGGCATTTCGACGCTCTCAACTCTGCTGACTTTGATCTCGGGGTTGTCTATCCATGGAATTTCCTCCAGAGGAGCTGGGCAGCAATCAGCAATAGACCTCATCAATGAACCAACACGCAAATCTTACTTCTGTCCTGGGTAACAATTCTTGTTACCCTGACGGCAGTATCGGTCGTCATCTGCATAGCCCCCAAACGACGTCCCTCGAACCCTTTCTTTCTAAGTTCGGAAGTCCTGTCTCTTGGCGGGTCGTCACCTACGTATAATCAGCAACCTATCAACTTGCACCAAAAAGGCGAATATAGCATACCGAGGATACCACCGAATAGGAATACATCAAAAGTATCTCCATCCTCGGGAGACAGCTCTTTAGTCGCAGATGGATCCAAAAGGCAAACACGGCTCTTCTCAGGGTACAACTCCTCCACGCTCTCTGGCTTCGCCACAAAGCCAGGAAGCGCCTTTAGCCTCTCCGGTAAGTCCAGTGATGCTGGAACTGACGTAAGGAAGAAAGATGCGCCATTCTCGTGGGACTCCTTGGCAATGGTCATATACTCCAACTCTGACCAAGCGCCCAGCTCATCGTCGAGGTGCTCAACGATGTACGTCTTTCCCGTGGACGCCATTGGCGCGCGTATATACTTGCTTCAAGGTTTGGTTCCGAAGACTTCACGTGCGTGTGCGTGGTTTCCTTGTGGGCTACACGTGGGTGAAAATGCGGCGGAATATGGAAGGTGATGACGGTGTCAATTCTGCTTCAAAAATATATATGAAAAAGCGTGCAAGTCCCGTGAGGTGAAGATTCTACGCAATCGTTAGTTCGCCGTGACAAATTGACTGGTGATGCTCGAATGGGAAAGTAGTATACTGTAGTATAACGGGATAAAAAAGCCTCTTACTCGTAATCCGGCATGAAGCTAGGGAAGTGTCCGTTCCTGCTACTAATCCGTAACTTGATGTAATCCCGTTGCTAATGGGCTGTTCATTTGATCTTTTTTAGTATATTCTAGTATCGGCAATTCGTCTCCACACAGTGATCCAGCCTGGCTCACCAGCCTCAGTGGCTGAAATCCTGCCTTTTCCAACGAACGCTTCAACGGCCTACACCCACACAACTTTCTTTCCCATCCCACACCCACTCAAACCACCTAAACCACCTATCACACACACCAACCGCCGTCCACCACCACTCATAGCTCACGTAGCTCCCATCCCATCCCACCACCCACACCCACTTACCACCTACAACCCACTTACCACTTACCACTCCCACTCCCGAGTACAACCCAACCCAAACCCCAAACGACCGTCTCGAACTTCCAAACCCCTCTTCTACTTTCATCTTCATGCATAACCACAAAAGTCTTACAAACCTCTAACCCATCTATATCTCCAAAAACCCTATTTATTCTCCGCAAAAAACGGCATTTGATCACTTGAGCAGAAATTCTTTAATCGTTTCACTTTGAACGAAATCGCTCTCTTATCAATCACGCCAGGGTGTACCCGTCGATACCTCTCTTATCCATCATTTCATCTGCTACAAACTTGGGACTAATCCCTGTTGCTGGCCGAGCGATTTGTTTGGACGCCATCATCATCGTCAACGCTCCACCACAACCGACAGGGAATCGACGGTCTTACACTCAATCCAACTTCAAAACAATTCGGCCAGCCCAAAACAAGCAAACTGTTTTGAAGTACCTGTCGTCTGCTCTCGATAACCTCTAAACAAACCCCTCCAACGAACAACACCGCAGCTATGAATCCTCACCAGAAGAACAAGGTCGATATTGCTGTAAGTTCACCCCGCCACAACCAGCACAACCACCCCACCTCACAATTCTTCCCTCACAACCCTCACTCCAGCTCAAGACATCCACTAACACACCTCTCCCCAGTCCCTCACCCCCGACGAGCAACGCCTCTTCCGCCTCTACGGCAAGCTCCCCTCCAAAGCCGACCACCTCGCCAAGCAACTCAAAGACCGCAAATACTTCGACAGCGGCGACTACGCCCTCTCCAAAGCCGGCAAAGCCTCGAGCGTCGACACCGGCAGCGTCGGCTCCGAGCACCCCCTCCCTGAGAACATCCCGCACCTCACGTCTCCCGGCGTCAGTGGCGTGAATGGGGGCTCCGGTAATGGGAATGTGCAGATGGGCGTTGCGGGGGGGTTGGCCAGCGGGAGCCCGGTTAAGGAGAGTAGTTTCTTAAATAGGGAGACTAGTGTTGATGATGCAGAAGGGAAGGAGGGGAAGGAGAATGTGCCGAGGGGGCCGTGGAAGAGTGTTTCGCCTCCCGCGGCGGGAGAGGGAATTCCGATTAGGAGATGAGCTAGGAGGAGGTCCGTCAATGGGGGGAGATGAGGAGTGAATGTGCTGTGAATGGGCTGGTGAGGGATTTCATAAGTACCTGGTCCTGAAGCCTGGATTATCGGATCCGCTGCAACAAAATTGGCGAAGGGACAACCAAAAAAAAAAAAAGTCGAGACGCTGGAGTCGGTCAGGGAACGGACGGCATTTGTGAACTCGGCGATTTTACGCACTTCCGAAACCTTTTTGTTTGTGGAAGGGACTGGAGAGTTGATGGGAATGGAAATGGAAATGGGAATGACGGCCGAGGGACGGATTGGGAGGAAGGGAGGATATCGGGCGTAGCTGGAGTTTTCCGCAAGACCGCATCGACGGCTGCCACTTGTGTCTACTTTGATTCATGATGACTCTTTTTTACTTTACTTTATTTCTCGCCATACTGGCTTCTTTTCTGACTTCCAATCTTTTTCCTTTTTTTCCCTTGTACATCCGCTTTCAACCATCGTCGTCGCCAAGAGCAAGAAACTCCGTCACGTATGGCAAAAGACTGTTTCTCCAGAAATGCTTTTGTAATGGCTTTTTGCTTTCTACTTCTTACCTGAAATGAGAACTCCTTTAACGGCTCTTTTGTTTTGAAATATTTTGAATTATGGGGGGGGATTATGCGTTGTACCATGTTCAGCGTCGTCGATTGGGTGGGCGTTAATATAGTCACAAGACTGAAATTCATGCAACGAACGGATAGGTCCTCTTTAGTCGCGAAATAACAATGTGTTATTAGTCACTGGTACTCTACGGGGCTGCGAGGAAATCGCAATAAACTCCCCGGCAATGGAGTGTAGTAGTCCCATCACGATTTCTCCGATTTTGGTGTTGTGATGCAGTAACCCATTTTTGCTTTTGCCAGAGCCCAACGCCATGCAAAGATTATAATGCCCAAACGCCCCTCTCACCCCTCAGGCTTATTTTGGTAGGTTCTATATATTTTTAACCCCTTAGCTTCAACTACGTCACTTCCTGCATTTTATCCCCCGTCCCCCACATCCACATCTACTCCAACGCCTTCCTCGCCATAGCAATAGCCCCCTCAAACGTCTTATTCCCCCCAATAAACCCAGCAGCATGCACAAACACACCCCCAGGGACCCCTGTAATCCCATCAAGCGCCTCATCCCTGAATCCCCTCCAGTTCTCCGGCAGCGGCTTGCGGCTCTCAAACGAATCCGTCGTCACGCTAACAGCCTGGATGCGCCACTTCGCGCCTGGCGCGGGGCTCTCGGGGTATAGCACGTAGACGACCTTCTCGTCGCCGCCTTGCTCGGCTTCAAGTCTGTACAGGTGGTCCTTCCATGGCACGGACTGTCCGTCGAAGACCAAGATCCTGCCTTGGGCATCGTAATCTAAACGCTTCGCGAACGCACCGCGGACGATCTCGCGGGCTGGCAACCACGACTTGGTGAGGTAATCGAGGGTGCTGCTGAACTCGGCGCCGATCTTGGTAGACGCCGTAGCGAACTTCTCGTCTTCGATTGCCTGCCATGCGGCGGGGTCAGACGGGCGGGGGTCGTTCCAGTTAGGGTTCAGACGGCCGACCATGGCGCCGAGGGTGAATCCTCCGTCGGAGAAGCGCTTCTCAATGCCTGCGGCCTGGAGGGCCTTGGTGTCGTAGGCGCTAATGCCGTTGTCGTGGGCGTCGAGGGCTTCGATGAAGTCCTCGTAGATTTTGTTCCAGAGGATTGTGACTTCATCTGCTGACTCCTCGACGCCGAGACGCTGCGCAATGATGGCCTTGCCAAAGTGCATGTAGACCAGACCGGCGGAGGAGAGCTTGGTGGGGCGGTTGGGGAAGGTGGTGGTGAAGGTGCGTTGGTGGTGGTCGTAGAGGTTGCGGGATGCGTCGTATTCGCCGCCGACGTCGACGACGGTGTGGCACGTTGCAAGGAGGGCTGGGTCGCGCGTGCGGACTAGGCTGGCGGATTGGTAGGCGGGGAGGAGACGGAGCATGTAGACTGCGAGGGCTTCGTCGGCGTGGAAGTGGCCATTATGAGTGCCGATGGAGATGTCTGTCTTGAGACGCTTTGCGGTTGTTTCGGCCATTTTGACGGCGTTACGAAGCATACAAATTGGACTGGAGGTTGAGGGTGCTTCTTGGTTGCTTGTATGCCGTTGTTGGTAATGTAAGAAAGTGAGAATGTAACCTGGAATGCAACGATGAGTTTATTTTTGAGCTTTGGTGGGCTGGTAAAGATACCCCGCCAAACATCCACCACACACAAACGCTTTGGGATAGTTAATGCCTGGTATTTAAGGCCACAATGTAACATTCGGAGCAATTTTTGAGCTTGGCAGACATAAAACCCACGGAGCTTGGAGCATAGCTGTCAAATCTTCAACTGACAGCTGCGAAGCTCCTTGAATAGTCGTAAAAATAGTAAATAAAATAAGAACTTACATGGTGAATTTTGGAAGATCTATAAATGATATACTATGTACCTCCTCAAATCGGAAAATTGATGGCAACAGACCCATCCTATTTTCTGTGTGGCGGCCATACAGAGAACAAGGGTCGACAATCTCGATTAACCAGGTTGTTATCCCAGTTATCCCAGGTATCCCAGGAACAACGAATCGAACACGCGACTTGTATTGGACGAGAACCTTCATCTTGGCCCTCCCAAGGCTGTTAACCACCACCACCATCAAACAATCACAACACGCAACAAAAACAACAACCCACACGCCTCCTTTCCCCATCTCCATAAAGAAATGGTACCTTATTAGCCGCCAAAGACGCGACCGATCCGCCATCCTCTCTTCATCCACAAAAGCCCACACTCTCCCGTGTGCGCACAAGCCAAGCCCACGCGCCTGAAACCTTTTGATCCCCTTCACCGACAACACGGACTTCAACATCCCCTGTCTTCCAGATAAAGCTTGATAAGAGGGGGGAGCTACTCCAAGAACGAGAAAAAATTATTTCCACCACACCACACCACTCCACCAGTCCAGCGCCCACGCACCCGCCGCTGCCAACACACCGCACCACCTTGTCCGCGCTGTTCTAAGGTCCTTCGAAAAATCTCTTACTTCCACCGAGCTGCGCAGCGACCGACACGGGCATCGCAGCTTCGACCTCACAAAACCCACACCCAAACCCTCCAACAACCAGCTGGGCGCGCTTCAACGCACGCTCGGCGCCACAGCGCGCTATGTGGTTAATATTCCGGCTCATCGCGTCGCTCGTCTTCCTCCTCTCCATCATCCTCTCCATCCCCATCGCCTTTGATGTCGGCGGACGGGACAGCGGGCTAGCGCACTCGCTGGCACTGTTCTGCTTCTACTTTGCGTACTCGGCGCTGCGGATCGTGACGCCGAAGAAGTCGTGGTTTCGATATGCGTTGGTGCAGATCGTGGGGGTAATGCAGTGGGTTATTATACCAGCGCTGTTAATTTGGAGTTTGAATCGCTTTACTGTCGATTCGAATACGGGTGGGGATTGGTTGGCGAAGACTTTTGGAGGGAAGAGGTCTAAGGAGACGAGTGTTACGGAGTGGATCTTTGGACCTGGGGGGTTCTATGATGTCTTGACTGTGGGCACTTGGGATAAGGTCTTGACGTATTCGACGCCGTTCTTTCAGCTTGCAGAAGGGTTTTGCAGCTTGTTGGTGATCCAGGCCGCGGGCCAGATTACGAGGTGGCTTGTTAATAGAGGACGCAGTGATACGTGGATGGTGAGTTCCCCCTCTGTCAGTTATTGACCGAGCAGCACTGACAGACACAGATCGGTCTCCTCATAGTTTCCGCTTCGATCATCTCGAGCTCAGTCTACTTCCTCTGGCGCATCACGAACTTCCCTGAGATCGGAAATGTCGACGCTACACTCATCGGCGTTACGATTACAACCGCCGTATTCCTCTGCGCATGGGGCATCGGTAGCGGGAGGGGTAACCCAGTCGAGAGCTCGCTGCTCTTCGCATACGTTGTCCTGTGCATATACCAGATCTTCACGGATTACTTGCCATCTCCCGAAGCCGCTGCGGCCGCCGCAGCAGCAGCCACAGAGTCGCAGCCAGAGTTCCCGCCCTTCCCACCGATCATCATGGCCTCATACTCAACACTGATTCACCTCCTCTCCACCCTCCCTTCGGCAGTCCACTCGAGCTTCACCTTCCTCCACGCCGCCTTCCAGACCATCACACCCTCCGTCATCATCTCCCTCGCCTACCGCATCTTCGTCTTCTACGCCGCGACCCGCATCATCCCCTCTGTGCGCGACTCCGGCGCCCGCGGTCTCTCACGCGAACCCACCCTCGAAGATGACGACGGCGCAGGCTGGTTCCTCGGCGTACTCAGCTGGTTCAGCCCATCGATCTTGGTCGCGGTATACACGAGCCTTCTGATGCAGCATTTCTCGACGCTGTCGGAGAATGGGCAGGCGGCGGCGTGGTGGACGTTGCAGGGCGGGAATGCGGCGGGGAATGTGTGGAGGTGGGTTAATGTTGCGGCGACGATGGCGTTGTATGCTTTTGAGCTGTATTTGGGGAAGGAGGATACGGATGGGAGTTTGACGGGGCATTGGAAGACGGATTGAGGGGTGAATTGACGGTGAAATGCCGTGACTAGTCCGTTGAGACTAGATGACCATAGGTTGGTTAGGTGTTGGTCGCGTGGTGGTTCGTAAGGAATTGCTCGCAAGAAGACCGACGGATAGTGGGTTGTTGGCGACGAAGGGAAAGGGATGGCAGCGTGCATGCCCAAGACAGAATGGAAATGGAGATGGGATAGAAGCGAGCGGCCCATCCCATCATGCCTCTAATGGAGGGAGCACACAATGAGGAGGGAGGGAGTGATGTGGCATGGGGCCGTCGAAAGCGTGTGAGCCACCGCCATCTCGATACAAGATAAAGAAAGAGAAAGAAAAAGAGAAGGAGAAAGAGAAAGAGAAAGAGAAAGAGAAAGATAGTAGATACCCTCGGGATGGCCTTTTTTTTTAGGTATATATATATTGCAGGTGGATTGATTATAAGAACAACCAATACAAAATTTACTTCTAGTAGTAAACATCAACAAAGTTACTCAACAAACAATGTGATGGCATGATACTGTTGCTGAACCACTATATCCTATATCCTATAGCGTCCTCCTGTATGCACTGTAGCGTTCTTTTTCCTTTTTACCCCCAAGATCGTTGAGAGCACCACAGACAACTCGGACTTTATCCCCCTTTCTCCTCCCTCCCCTCTCCCCGTGGTCCTCCCCATTGTTGAATCCGAACCCGTGACCAGCGCCTCGTTCAGATCCCTTCCCCAACCCATCCCCGCCAAGACCCATCCAGACAACCACTGTGGGGTAGCAAGTCCCCGATACCGCACGCTACTTGCCAATCTACCACTGTAAGCCTATAAGCACTGCACTCTTACTGTAAGCGTGCTGAAGATGGCTCCACACAAGCTCCTGCGCCCTGTCGCTTGGTGCAATCCCAGTACCTTCTCAACCCACCGGGGAGGTATACCCAGGTCTCATCGGACAGGAGTCTAGATGGTCGTGCGCGGAGGATTTTGTTGAGATGAGATGGCGGTCTGAGATACGGCGGTCTGGAGGCGGTCTGGGGGTTATCGGCGTATTTTTTTTGGGGAGTACAGTACAATACTGTACAGGAGGGTAAGAGTGCATTGCGCAGTGCACAGCGGTATACGTAACCCTTCTAGACTCCAGTCACAAGTTCCCCATACGAGATTCACCCCCTTTGTTGCGGTGGATGGCGGTGTACCAGCTACCTCCTCCCGAACCGCGGATGTACGTGTGTGTAGTTGTACATCTGCACACGATCGCCGGTGGTGAGTGAGGTAAGTCATTGCAAGTCAACCGTCCTCAACGAATCACAAGTGGCCGGTTTGGGAAACACCCCCTCTCACACCTCTCACCACACCCATTAGAAACTGCTGTATGCTGGATAAACCTGTTGTGTTACGGTATTGTATTGTATCTCCCGCATCTCCCCGTCTACTTCTACTTCTTCTCCTTCGTTTCCTTCTTTGGTTTCATCATATCCTCAGATTCATCGGGTTCTATCCTACAAACTCTCATCGTTGTGTCTGTTATCACAAGAACAAGAACAGCTTCATCAATCAATCACCGACTCACTCACTCATCAACTCCTCATCAACCTCTCACAAACTCACAAATAATGTCGTCACGCATCACTCCCCGAGCCATCCGCTCCCTCACAAACACCACCACCTCCCCCGCCGTACGCAAACAATTGGCAGCTACAGCCTCAAAAGCCGAGGTACGCACTCCCCCGATCCCCCCCATCACCACTGTCCCAACTAACACATCACCCAGCAATCCACCACCCGCTCATCAAGCACCTCCACCCGTCCCACCACCACCGCCCTCCCAACTCTCCGCCCCCTCATGCAAGGCTTCCACACCACCACCTCCTCCCCCGCACCTGCCGCCGCACCCTCAATAGACTACGTCTTCTTCCCCTCCCCCGCCGAAACAAGCTCCAGCATCTCCGCCCTCCGCGTCCCGCTGCTCCCAGACAACTACAGTCCCGACCGGTCTGTGGGATCCGCACATGCGCCCGAGGCAGAGGTTATGCCGTTGTTGAGGAGCGAAATTAGTGTTATTGCTGCGAGACCGGAGACGGTGGCGAGTGCGTTGACGGAGGTTGTGAGTTTGGGGAGGGAGTTGCAGTTGGGGGAGTTGACGAGGGCGTTTAGGGAGGAGGTGGAGAGGGTGGAGGGAGAGGTTGTGGGGGGGTTGAAGGGGTTGTGGGGGGATTTGTTGGATGATGTTTTGGGGGAGAAGGTTGCTGTTAGGGCTACCTAGATGGCGGTTGGGAGAGAGGGGATGGGGGAAGAGCGGTTATTCTTGTACTTGATTGAGGGTAGGATGCGTGGTATTAGTTTTTAATGTTATGATATTATGATAGGATTGGATGAGTGTAGTAATACTTCAGAGTTACGAGAGAGTGAGTCAGGAATGAATAAGATCTAATGATCACCACCTGCGGGAGATTTGTTCGTATGCACTGTGATTTTATGACTCGATCTCTTGATCAAGTCAGATAGTCCTACGTCCTAACAGTAGATATCTAGGAGGATATGAGCAAGGCCGCGACCGCGAGTTCGCAAAGGAGTTAAGCCCCGAGAGAGAAAGAGTGAGAGAGAGCGCATAGGCAGCGCTATGATGCAGTCGTTTTAGGCAAGTGGTGTCCGGGAAGAAAATTACTCCGATCAACCACGTTTATTGCTCGACCTCTTGGTCAAGTCATAAAGTCTCAGTGCGCTTGCAACAGTAAAACAGTCGACAGTGAGATACGTGTGGTGACAACCAAGGTGCGGTGACAAGAATATATCGACAACAGGAGGGAAGTGGCACAGTCGACAGGGTGAGAGGTAGCAGAAGTGTCCCGTCAGCTATTCCTTGGGGACTGTCGTTGCTCCGCGGATCGTCAGGAAACGCTATCATTTCATTGTTTGTGATGTGTGTGTGCTCTTGGGGTAATGAGAACAATGACATGTATATATTGGAAATGCTGACGAATTTAAACAACAGCATGAACATATTATTGCTTGGGCAAATATGAAATGAAACCCTTTATAGTTTGATGAAGAAAGCAGTGAACGTCAATTCCTTCAAAGCCGAGTTTATACCGCCTCCTATGGCTATAACTCCGACTGATCATATTAAACTCAAAGAAACACTACAAGAACGTCGTAATCCCCATATCAACCTCTCCACCTCAAGCCTTCATAGCTTCAACAAACAACTCCCTCATCCCCTTCAACAACCCCCCCAACTCGCGATTCTCATTCAGTTTCTCCACAATCTCCTCCACCTTCTCCCTCTCCACCTTCGGAAAGCACCCCCCAACCTCGTAATCCCTCCTCTCCGTGCACAGCTCAAACCAAGCCTCTCTCTCCCAATCCCTCTCATCCACACACGTAAACACAAACTTGAGCCTATCACTCATCCCCGCCCCCTCAATCCTCAACCCCAAATTACTCGTCCAAAAATCCAACTCCGGCACATCATGCACCGCCATCCCCGCCACCCTCTCAGCATACTCCCTCTGCCTCCTCCTCCTCTCCCTAATCATCCCCTCCACCTTCTCAATCTCCCCCACCAACCCCTCCCTCTCCCTCGCCTTCGCCTCCCTCTGCTTCTCCAACCTCGCCACCGCGCCCTCCATCTCCTTAACCTCCACCTCCTCCTTCTGCAGCGCCTGCGCGTGCCCCTGCGCCTTCAGCTGGAGAATCTCAATATCCTTCTTCCGCATGCGACGGTCTTCTTGGGCTTCTGCGACGGTGGACCGGAATTGGTTGCGCTCTTCCAACACGCGTTTGCGACCTGTCTCGATGAAGGCGTCGAAGCGTTGGGTGAATTGTGACATGCGCGTGCGCAGCTCGTCGAAGCCGAAGTTGATAGGGGGGAGGGAGTCGGCCATGGAGGGGGCTTGGGCGGAGGTGAGGGGTGGACGGAGGGAGAGGGTGGGTTCGAAGGTTGAGTTCATGTTTGCGGTTTGTGGGTTTGTTGCGATAAGTTTCTTTAATGTTCGGATGCTTTTGATAGTCTTCCTGGGTTTCTTTTCGCAGCAGCTATTCTTTTTTTGTGAGGCATGTAAGTTGTTGCGACAGATGCGCGCGAAATGTCACAGTTGGTGTGTTGACGTTTCCCAGGGTCTCAGTTGCCGAAGCAACGCCACAACCCCAAGCTCCGATAGAGTGGGGTACCCTAGCGTGAATATCTTTATCGCTGACGAAAGATAATCGAAGCTTCGCCAAAAAATTATAATCTGCGGCGTTTGAAGGGCATTTACTTGTTCGGATATCCCCCCCACGGTGTGCGCTATCGAAATTGCAGTACTCTCTGAAGTATCAGTATCGAAATGTTGGCGCGATTTATTACGGCCTTAGGAAGACGGATTCATCGCTGCCCAGATGACTGACCGGCGGGCTACTGACCATACGCTTGGTCACCTCGGCGAAGCTACTTATGATACTATTGAGAAGAAGTGGACTTTCTCACGTATTCCTGTATTACGTACGTTGCCCGGGTTATTTGGGTTGCCTATCTGTGGTTGCTAACTATTCTCTAGCAAGCATAATCAGGCCAATCCAACCACTACAACCATGCATTCCGCCATCTGCGCAATCGACGCCCAAGGAACAAAGGAGTGGCACAGAGAGGGCCTCCAACAAAGTTCGTGACCAAAAGAGGGCGCTCATCCGACAGATTCCGCAAATCGGAGCTGCAACTACCGTCTTGGGACCTCTTGTACGAGCTGCGGCAGTCGAGGCCTCCCAGACACGTCCGACAGGCGGTGACCTAGTTGCCAGCGGGGCTGCCAAAGTATTGTCGAAACACCACGCCGACCGTACTATGCATGTGTTGGCGGTTGCACACGGTGAAGCCGGGCATGTCTTGCGGCTGATTAGGCCACGGCTTGAGGACCATACCTGGGGTGGAGACGAGTCCGTAAAGCTGCGGATGCTGAATCCTAGCACCTCAGAGGATGGCTACTGGCTTGACGGGGCCGGGTCGATCGAGCAGATTGTATTCTCGTCAGGTGTAGAAGGAGACAGGTCATGGCTGGCTGTCCGGAAATTGGCGTCGACGACCATACTACAGCCAGTCTACCAGCGGACTCCAGGCCCAGCACGTGTGCCACAGGGATTTCAAGATAAATATAGGCCCTCTCTCCTGGATCCAAATCCAGCAGTCACTATCACGAGCGCGATGACGAATGGCAGGAACCATGCCGATGTGGCGTTCAATCCTTGGTACCCACGCCAGTTTGCAGTTCTGGACGAGGAAGGGCACTGGAGCGTTTGGGACATTGAAGGTCGGAAAAAAGCAGGGTCAAAGATAGCCATTCCTGGAAAATCGGGACATATACTAGACGACCGGGCGGAGAGTGATCTTTCGTCAGATATTTCTTCGAATGGATGGGGCAGGATACTCTGGGCTGGAAATGTCAGTACGATAGTGGTGTGCAATGACCGTCACTTGGCGGTGTTTGATCTCAAAGCTCATCCCATTCGATTGCGGAGTCCGGACCTAGTACCTAGCGGCTCGTTTGGGCGTATTCTGGAGGTCAAGCGAAGCCCGCTTCAGCATGACAGAGTTTTTGTCCTCACAAACACTCGGCTGTTTCTTCTTCAGATAAACACAGCAGGAGAATGGATCGATGGTACTGATAGGACAGCCGGAGCACGGATTATAATGTCTTGCCTGCATTATCGGGAGGCTCAAGGCAATTTGCTTAAATTGGAGTTGCATGAGGAAGGCGATGTGTGCACGGCGTTTTTGGTTTCTTCAGGGATGTTTTTGGTTAATGTGTATAAATTTACGACGACGCGTGATGCAGCAACGCCGGTGACATGGTCGACAGATGCGTTCTCCTTAGAACGCGGGGCAGACGAAGATACGTTATCGAAGGTTGTCGGGTTTTGTGTTGTTCCAGCTACTCTTGAACGTAGTGATGAGCTTGAGGCATCTCACACGGGGAGAAGATTCCTACAAGCCTTCGCTCTTGGGGAGAATTTAGAGGTGTCACAAACACTGTTGACTGAGTGCCACATGGTGGCAGCGCCTTCGCTTGGGAAGCCAGCAAGATACGAACAGATATCACCTCCTTCAGAGAGTCAACCTGCACCCGCAGAGACGCACTTCCTGTCTTCTCGGACAATTGATGACTTTGTCGTTCCCGATGGATTCGAAGACTATGAATTGGGAGGTGAGCGAAAGGCACCAATCGTGAGGCCTTCGATAGAAGATGATGTAGTCGAGGAGCCAGCGCCAAAAGTGATTGATGCCCGACACTGGTATGAGATAGCTACAAAAGGCAATGCTACGGAACCGCCTAGTCGGGACGACTATAATGATGTAGAAATCGAGATGGCAGACTACATTCAGAATATTGTTGGAGGGATTCAGTATAGGAGGCAGGGTGGACTGGAGGGCCTATGCAGCTTTCATGATTTAGCGGGCTTCGAGAAATTTACTGAAGACGTCGATGATGGAGCTGCATTACTCCAGGACTTCATCAATAATTTTGAGGACAATTATGCAGAAAGTAGCATGACGGTCACTTTACATTCCGCGGGCCTGCTCAGAATGCTAGGCATAGAACCAGAAGGGTCTTCTGGCGACAGCTTGCCAAACCTCTCGAACGTCTACGACAGGCTTGTCAGCCTCTGGGTTACATCTCTCCCGGAAAACACTCCTGGTATGGCGCGAATCGCCAAGGAGAAGGTAGTGCGAAATATCGCAGCAGACTTATGTCTAAGCTCCATCCTCGTCTCCATCCGCGACAAATCCATTCCTCTGCCTACCATCGCACCATCCCAAGACTTGGAAGAGGGACCAAGCCTCACTCTACCCATCCATGGCGGGCGGCCACCTCCATCACCACGAACCCCCTCCCGCTCGCGCTTTAGCAGTCAGCCCTTGCAAGACCACGGCTTCGAACCCTCCTCCAGCTACTCCACTCCAGCACCCTCGGAATCTGCTCTCTCCGGCGAGCCAGCAGAGGATCCGGCCGTATCGCGTCTCCGTGGTTACGCTCTCTCCATCAAGTCGCTCAAGCCACTCGGACCAACATGTGCATCGATACTCGCCCAGTGGCCTGAGACACCAGGTTCAGACCCATCGACCTACGTGTGGCACCCAGACCAAATTTCCGGAGCCGCGGAGGAGGAAGCAGACAGCGACGAGGAGGCGGCGAGGCAGAGGGAAGAGAAGCGGCGGAGGCGAACGGAGAGGTTCCTCAAGCGGCAGAAGGGAATTGCCAGTCCACGGCTGGGAACTGTGCAGAGTAGCCAGCCGCCGCAGGTAATGGAGAGCCAGCCAGCGTTTAGATTCGCGGCGTCGCAGGTTACAGTTCCGAGCTCGAGTCAGGTGGACGGGGGGTTATCGATGACACAGCCGAGTGCGGGTGCGTTTGGGAGTCGGGCGGGGCTGGGAAAGAAGAAGAAGAGGAAGACTGGGTTTTAAGCGGGTTGGGTTTTGGATATTTAATGACAGGTTTTTGGAGATGTACTATTAACACCCCGAATAAAAAAACACAACAGTGGCTCTAATTTACAAATATGGTCCAAGAACTTCCTGTGTATGGTCCCAAATCTTTCCTTGCACATTTTCTCGGAGCACAGACATGACCTCCGCATTCGGCGTGCAGTCGCACTTCGAAGTGACGAGAAACAGCCCATCCCCCGTCTTCGTGTGAGTATTTATACCTGCCTTACCCTTCCATGACACGCCACGACCACCAAACGCAGCACTGGTACTCTGGAACAAATTCCTCTGCCCCGACTCCTCGTCGCTGAACGAAAACAGGCCAATAAGCGGCTCAAGAAAAAGCCAGACAAGCCAGCTCTTAGTAGTTGAACTCGCATCTAAACCCCTATTCACATTCCCCGTATTCACGCACCCAGGAGAGGAATGGATGAACGTCACATCAGGGTTCTCCGTAGCGAGCTTCTCCATAACGGTCGAGCCCATAGCAATATATTGCACATGCGCCTTATAGACACCGAAATTCCCCGGCTTCTTCAAGTCCATGTCATCCAGGTCAACAGTCGTGCGTTCCCGCCCGCCACCTAGGACACTAATGATTTTAGGTGCCTCCGCTGCGCTGAGTAGAGGGATCAGGTGCTGCATGAATAGCACCCGAGAGTAGTACCCCAGGCTCTGCGTGATTTCAATTCCCTCGGCCGTCTCATGCCGTGCACCGAATGGCGCATACCCTGCGGAAAGGAAGAGTAAGTCGACGCGCGACTCCTTTCTCTTGATAACCTCGCATACCCTCTTCGTTTCCGCGAGGAGCGAGATCTCGCCTTCGACCCAGATGACCTCCGCTTTGGGATTGATAGCATGCAGCTCCTGGATGAAAATTTGCGTGCGCTCTTCGGCGCTCTTGCGGCCGACGAGGTAGATTCTCACGCTCGCGCCGGTGGCTACTAGGGCCTTGATGGTGAGCCTTCCAACGCCGGAGGAACCGCCTGCGAAGACCGCGATGCGGGGGGCTGTGGCGTCGTTGATGAGGGCGTTGGAGGCGAGGATTTCTTTGTAGTATACCATTGTAGGTGGTGGAAACTATATTCTTTAAATTCGCATGCTGAACCTGCGGTATTTGAAACAGGCAATTGGTGCTCTTTCTATGTTCTAGGGATCCCCCAAGGTACCCTGCCTCAGATGCTAACGTCGCACTCAGCTGCCTACAGTGGTGGAATACTCGCAAAAAAGGCAGGGGGTTAAGTTGCGAGGTGAATTGCGTTTGTTATAGCTTATTTGTTGAAAATTGATTAAGAGGCAAAGGAGAGTCCAGTTGTAAAATGACTACGTTGATGCCTTTAACTGGCCATTGAAGAGGTATACCAACATGGAATTTGGGGGCAAGAGCTCGGAGTGAGAAATACTCCGTCGGATCCGAGTAGCTGGATAAATACATGGCTACCCCATACCTAATGTTTATAATTGATTTTACCCCACAAGCTATAGATCTTTATTATAAACATAAAGCGGCATTGAATCCTCCCACATGCTATCGGTGAGCATCCTCTTATTTGATCCATCAGCATCCATGATCACGATCTGTCCATACGGCTGGAAGGTATTGTCGTAGTTGACGGACTCTTCGCGGAAGCCGTACATGCCACTTGTATACATGATACGCCCATCCGCAGACCAGGCGGCATGTGCGTCGTTCGCACCACTCGTAGTAAGCTGTGCGAGACCAGTGCCGTCAGGGGCGATGGTGTAGATGTCGAAGCTATCAGTAGCTCCAATGTCGTCCCAGTTGATGTGATTGCGGCGGGTAAAGACGATGCGCTTTCCGTCTGGCGACCAGCTTGGATTGTTGTCCCAATCTGCTGTAAGATTGGTGGTGGTCTTGTCGGCAAGGTTCATTATGCGTAGTCCTAGAGGTCCATCGGGCCCGAATTCTCGGTATACGAGCTGGGTTCCATCGGGCGAGAAGCTGGGAAATCCTGAGTTTACCTCGCCAGCGGTGCCGAAGGTGAGCTGTTCTGAATAAGACCCGTTGGCAGTAGCTCTGTAGATCCATCCACCAAGGGTGGCACGCTGGAAAAACCAACTTCCCGCACCGACAGCAACCCATTCGCCATCTGGTGACCATGTAGGCTGGAATGCACCAGCCAAACCCTTGGCAGTTTGGGCAGGATCAAGGCTGTCTGTCGAGAAGACAAGCTTTAAGTCTGTTCCATCGGGATTCATAGTCACAACAGACGAATTGCCGAGTTGCTTTTGCGTGATAGCTAAGATCCCCTGGTTTGATAACGTCGGAAACACATCAGTGAAGCGGTATTCCCAATCGCCATCCCAGCTGTATAGTGGCTTTTCCATGGGGCGGTTGGGCGCCTGGAGCTGTTTCTCGTAGACTACTGTTGAGCCGTCTGGCGACCAGGAAGGATTGCGCATTGCACCCAATACAGCAGTGTAATTTGCGTTGGCAGAGGTATAGTTAAACCCTTCGTTTGTTCCTCCTTTTGCGCTGAAGCCAACAATATCCTCTGTAACCCATTGTCCAGAAATCTTACATCCAGAGCCCGAGGTGTGGTAGATATAATCAGTCCCAGTGGCAACATCAACAGATGCAATCTGAGAGGTAGTAGTGCCTACCGACGTGGTGTGGGCGTTGTACGTATCTTCCGTCGTTATTTCATAGAAGAGAATGCGCGAGCCATCCGGAGACCACTTGGGCGATCCAAGAGAATAATTTTCTTTGGTAATAAGCTGTTTGAAGTCTGATCCATCAGGCCTTATAAGATAGATAGAAAGGGCTTGCGTATGCTCCCAACCGGTTCCGTTACTATGTCCCGTCCAGCCTGTGTTGCGGTCGGAAGAAAAGGCGATCCATTCACCATTGGGTGACCAGCTAGGGCGGAAATGGCCACTCGGACTGGTAGTATCCGCTGCAGTGGAGGCTGTATTGGTTAAGTTGAATGCTTTCCCAGTGTCGATATTCTTTACCCAAATATTTGTCGTATAGTTGCCCTCGGTGGACACATAAGCCAGCAGGCTGCCGTCCGGGGAAAGCACACCGGCATCCTCAAAGGAAGGTGTCGCAACGAGTTTCTCTAGCCCAGAGCCGTCTGCGCAGACACGATATATATCCGACTGGCCATCTCCGGCGCGCTCACTAGTAAAGGTAATCCATTTACCGTCCGGAGAGAAAGACGCGTGGTACTCAAAAGCCGCGTCGGTGTCGGATAGCAGCTGCCGTTCGTTGCTGCCGTTCGCGTCAGCTAGATACAAAACCGAGCTTGAAGGAGCGATCCTGTTCATGAACATGACGCCCAGCTTGCCCTTAGCAGTCAGAACGCGAGGAGAGGAGGCTCCAGATGCCACGTTGGAGACATCTCTCGACGCATATGGGCAACCTCTGTTATTGCTTGAGGCTGAGGCGTAGGGGCAGACTGCCAGGGCTTGTCCTACAACAAAACCTAGAATTGACACTACGGAGGGACGCATTTTCTTTGGATGATGCGGCAGAAACGAGAGACGAGGTCACCTACTTGTAGTAATCATCCGATGGATCCCATATATACTCTTTATGCGCCTAAGCTATCATCCCACCACCAGACGCGTAGAAGTTGGATGCTGCGTTCCATATGGTCAAATACTCATATTAGCGTCCGGAGTGGTGCCAAGTAAGGAAGATATCCGACGATCAAAGGGGGCCTTTTAGCAAAGAGGGCACGGTAGTATGCAAGGCACTTTAATCTAGACAGGTTAAACCTTTACTGATCCTATTATAGCAAGCATTAGGAAGCACTATTGCGCAAAAATTAAAAGCTGGCGTTGCATTAGCTGCACTCCTAAACCTACTTACACGCGTTTTGTGGTCCTTTGTTTTAGCAGGTCATATCGGCGAAAATTAGCCCATAGTAAGGTCCGAGGGTCCACTAGGAAAGCGCTATTATTTAGAGTTCAAGTTTAGATCCCCACAAGCAAGACAGGGGTCCCACACTGAGAGCTAGGGGCGTTATGGACATCGGGCTTCCTATTTTACATGTCGTGTTTGCGTGGTAAGGGCCCCACATCTCATGCTCCGACGATTAGCCAGTACTATATACTGGCCGAGTCGGCGTTTTAGAGGGGAAGTCTCCAAAATTCCCAGAGTGCGATGCATTTTGGCTATTACTGCCGAGGCAACCCTCAACGCAGATATTTAATTTCGTCGTTTCATGGAGCAACCCCCCAAGACAGGGTTAATGGTACCCAAAATACAAACACCCTACGAGGTTGTCATACTGTGGCGATCCCAAGGCATGTGATTTATGGCCACTACTATATGTAATACCATGTTGCTTGTCAAGTCCATCCACCAAATATGGCATTCAGGTTATCACCAAACACGGTCTCTAATCCATCCCTTAATACCCTCGCCATTCGCCCCTATGGCCTCTCTAGCCTCTAAAAACGGCTGAAAAATCTCCTTCACAATGACTTCCGGATCCGACTTAGTGAGCCATCCTCCCTCCTGGTTGGGGATTATAGGCTGAACAACCAACGGCTGGCCCACCAAAATACTGTGCTCGCTCGTTAGAACCTGGGAGAACTGATCTGTCAGATTCTGTGACGCAGACTTTGCCGCAGACAGCGACGAGTACGACGGCAATGGGTTCTTGTTCAATTCGCTTCCTGTCACGAGGAATAGCGGGTACTCCCCCACTGGGATATGGTCTTTGTTCGCGTGTTTAGGGAACCATTGACCAGCGACCAAAAGGCCGACAGTAGTAATCTTAAAGTCGGCTGTCAGGGCTTCAGGAGTGAGGGCCATGAGATCAGTTGGCCTGACGACGGCGGCATTGTAGAGGAGAACGTCGACTTTGCCATCTAGTTGAGAGGCTGCCCAATCGAGGGCTGGGAGAAGGCTTGAGGGGTCTGATGCGTCGGCTGTGCGGGTGAGCACAGGAGGAGCCGCAGGGTACAGACTTGCGGTTTCTGCGGCGTAGGTTTGGAGATTCTTCTCAGTGCGAGATATGAGGACAATGCTCCAGTTTTGGCTTGCGAGATAGTGGCTGAGAGACTGGGAAATGAAGGGACCGGCTCCCACGATGATTATATGACGGTTGGGATTGAGAGACATAATTATGGGTCGAGGGATGGAATGTGTAGGTAAACATATCTGGAGAATATACTACTAAGTATTGAGGAGTCCATGGCATATATAGTATTATTTGTTGGTATATGAATATGTAAACATATTATAAAGCACAGTCGCTTAATGCGTATTAACAGACGGAATGATCATTGGCGCCCTGCTGACTCAAAACTTGACTCCATCAGATTATCTCACGTTAGACATCGAACGAAGCGGACAAATCAAAAAAATTATAGAAGAGGGGTAAGAAAGCTTACTGTATTCAATAGTTCCACTTGCCCTCCTTCGGCTGGGGTGGATTGTTTAGCAGGGGGGTCCTTGCATGCCCAGTAAGTAAAGTCGCATTCCTAAATCCCTCAAAATCCTATGGACATGATTAACTCCGTCCTTCTTGACGTCAACATTATCTTGGAATCTAGGCCTAGTTCAGATATGCCCATCGCGCATTAAACCAGCTTATCTGCTCGCTTCTGAAATCATCCTTCTCGACATGCAAGTTTAGCGTATCATCCAATGTCGCATTATACACAAAGTTCTGCGTTCTGTCGGTATATACTGGCCATTTAGGAATCCAGGGTAGGTGATGCGCGCTGGGATCCCCGGTAGCTGCGAAGGCGACGAAGTGTGCTTGCATGGCGTAGCTAACATTTCTCATAGCCGGTACGTCAGGAATGGGCGGATATGGCGAGCCGCTAAAGAAAGAAAACTGTCAGCAGATGGGCTTGGACAAAACAAAAGATGGCGAACGAGGCAATGAGATACTGGATAGCCTCACCTAACATATGGCAGTCGGAATTCAAAGCTCAATTCGGCACCATGCTCGGCAAAACCAACACCCAAGCCTGGAGTGTAGACGAGAGGTAACCTGCTCGGGTCCACGTCCCAGCGGAAGGAGTACGCTTTCTTGCCTGTCAAGGGTGCCCAAGATGCAGCAGTGAGTCTCCGTCCTGCCATCATGACATAGTCGTTGATAATTCCATAAACCCTTCTTGTCTGTGTGCCTGATTGAATCCCCAAGGCTGCCGTCAGAGTGGGCCAGTCTAGTGTCATTGGCTGGGAGTATGGTGGGTACTGCCCATCTTCAGGATATAACCTCAATATTTCATTGGTAACGGTAGAATTAATACCTAAGCTAGCAGTGAGAAAATTCTCGACTTGGGCAGTAGTGTTGAAAGGTGTTTGGGCACCCAGCGCCTCAGACATGCCTTCATCCGTGTTGCAGCCGGTGATGATATCCACTGGAGCGATGAGGGGTGGATTTTGGGCGTAGGCGAAAGATGGAGAATTTCGGAGTATGTCGCCGTCGAGCGTTGGCTGAAAGCTTAGAAGGCCTGCTGGGAGATTGGTGATGGTTTTGTTTAACGTTTCGAATGGTACTGCAATAAGTGTTAATTATTTATCACTTAGAGCGCAAGGCGCACCTACGTTCTCGTAAACACTGAAGTGAATCAATAGCTTGGTTGCATCCGGTATCATTCGTGAGAGCGTTGTAAGTTGATTGGGCAACAACGGGATTTCCTGAACCAATTCCAAATGACGATCCGCTCACCATAATCGCTTTTTGGAAAAGGTTGGAGTTTTGACCTCCATAAGCAACTGTGAGCCAACCAATAGAGAATGCTCCTGCACTCTCGCCCCAGACTGTGACCTGCTTCGGATCTCCACCAAACCCCTCGATGTTCTCATTAATCCACTCTAAAGCCTTCCACTGATCTCGAATGCCTAGGTTTGTAGCACCCTGTGATTGTACTTCTTTGCTGAATAGAAACCCAAAGGCACTGAGACGGTAATTAATAGAAACAATAATTACGGGCTTCCCTATCTGAACAGATGTTTCGACCATGTAGCTAGTGTTGAACTCTCGGTCATTAATGCTTCCCTGTCGAAATCCACCACCATAAATCCACACCATCACAGGCAATTTCGCCTCTGTCTTGGTTCCTGAAGGTCGAACAACATTGAGATTCAAGCAGTCCTCTCCAATAGCAAAACCAAGGAGATTGTTAGTACCATATCCGCTGCATGTTAGGCCAGGCTCGATTGCTTCATGGGTACCGCTCCAAGAGGATTTGAGTGATTGTGCAAGCTCGAACCGCGGTGCCTTCGCAAAGGGAATGCCACGGAATATGTCTTGAGATAGCTGGGGAACGGCGAGGCCTACGTAGGTTCCATTCTTAGTCTTCGCTGTTGGAGCTTTGTTAGCGTTAACGTTGGGTTCTGGAACCCCAAGAACAGCTGCAAACAAGGAGAAATAAATAAATATTGAAAGATGCATCATAAACCAAAAAAACAGGCTAAAATGAGACAATGCCTTCCTTGGATTGAAATATGGAGGCCATTGGAGCATCTTATACTACTCTTGGCGAAAAGAAACGTGGAGGTGGAGCTTATTCCCCGCCTATGGCTTGTCTCCACAGTTCGTAACCCGCCAATTTAGGCCATATCAAATGATGGGATTAAGAACAATAAGCCCTACCAGTGCATAATAAAGGTCCGTAGTACAGCCGAACGATCCTTCGACGCGTGCGGGAACATAAATGGAGAGACAACCAAACGACGGACCGAATAGGAGAACTGTATAGCGTCACATAGGTACATTCTTTACCTTAGGCGCATCCTTCGGTTTCTTCTATGGTTGCATTTCGCAGACTTGGCAAATAGAAGAGAGGCTACTCGCGTTATCCCCGTTCCTATGTATGGGTTACCTCCGTTTTTGATAGGTGGGAGGTGATGAACATAAGGACAAGCTTCGGATCTCCGGGATATAGTATTCCCGGCTAGTGTCACACCATCCAAAGTGCTCTAGCCTCGCTTTCAACCGCAGCCTTGCAGGCACACCCCTGTCGAAAAACACACTCCCCACAGCCTCGTCTCGCCTTCCAAATCCCAACATCAACCGCATAACCACATCAGCAACCACAACCACCTTACCAACCAATCCCAAATTCCAAATCTTCAAAATGGCCGACCGCCCTCCACCTTCCGCAACGGCTATCATAGTCGGCACAGCCATCCTCTCCCTCCTCACAGGCTACATGATCGGCACCGCAACCTCCCTCAACTTGCTCCCATCACTGTTCTCCACCGCTCCCACGAAGACCCGCTCCCGCTCCGACACCACGGGCTATGATGACGAGGAGGAAAGCAGCGAGGAAGAGATTGAGGCGGGAGAGGTTCTCGACCACGCGCCCAACTGGGCGAATGGGCCTGAGGCGGATAAGCGGGACGGGCTGACTGTTGCGGCACCGGCGAAGAAGAGGGAGGTGGTGGATGATAATGAGGAGTGCAAGTTGGTGCTTGTTGTGCGCACAGATCTGGGGATGACGAAGGGTATGTTTCATTTCTCCCCCTCTGCGCATTCGCTGGACGGCCATGCCTTCCCCGCCTACTTGCTAAGGCAGTCGCACTAACACTCCACAGGCAAAATCGCAGCCCAATGTGGCCACGCCGTGCTCGCATGCTACAAGACTTCCCTACGCACCAACCCTTTCCTGCGCGCCTGGGAGCATGGCGGCCAGGCCAAAATCGCGGTGCAGATCAACAGCGAGGCGGGGATCGAGGAACTGGTTGCCAAGGCAAAGGCAGCAGGGTTGGTGGCGGAAGTAGTGCATGATGCGGGGCGGACCCAGATTGCAGCTGGGAGCCTGACGGTATTGGGAGTTGGTCCGGGGAAGAGGAGTTTAGTGGATAGCGTGACGGGTGGATTGAAGCTATTGTAATGACTCGAAATAGATGGGCTGACGATAAGATTGGCTGCGCGTGAGCGCGTTTGATTGTCTAGTGGTCATGTTTCCCTGTATCCTTTTAAACCGCCAGGGATCATCTGCCTGGGACATTCTACTCCTCTATAGTCCCAGACACCATTAGTTCCCAGCCACTCCGTCATATTATAATACAACCAGCCTATACCAACCCAGGCAGCGCCGCCCATCTCCCCTCCACCCCAGGAAATCTCTCCACATACCACTTTCTCGTTGCTATCGCCCTCGGCAACATCGTCGACACTTCTGCGGCCACAAAGTTCCTCGCCGGCAGCGCCCCGCCTGTAGCGATATAGAACCCGACCCATTCAATCCATTCACATAGGTAGTGGGGGCTTAGCACCCACTTGAACATCCCCGCCGATGGGAGGATATACGTCTTCTCGCCGCCGTATCCATCAGGGACAGTGTGCGTGTCTGTGGCTTTGGCGGGGGCATCCGGTTTGGATGCCGCGCGGCGGCCACGCCGTAGGATCTCGTCGTGCGCAATTGTTCCCGCGAAACCAAGGGCCCAGATGGGGAGGCCCAGAGTGAGACGCGTGGTTAGGTTTGGGCCGAGGCCGGCGAGGTGACCGGCGAGTGAGACCGCGTTGAGGGTGTTAAAGACCCACGCGCCAAGGAGGAGGATGGGGTGGATTGGGGACATGGATGGGTTAAGAAGAGGGGCAAGAAGCGCGCGGTAAATGTAGTGCGTTACCTTTTGGCAGTTAGTGGGTATGGTATTTGGGACTGAGGGGAGACCTGGTTGGGGAGGTGACGAACATAGATGCCTGCTAGTACAAGGTTTTCCCTTGGTGGTGGTGGGAGAGTAGCGCGTAGGCCTGTCATGGTATATACCAGTAGAAACGGCGCGGGGAGTTCCATCAGCATCCAGGCCAGCTTCCCGGGGATATTGAAGCACGACGTCGTCGACGTCTTACCCATGGGATAGTAGGCCGTGAGCCACTGGACGGCAGTGATCTGGCATTGGGCATTAGTTGAACTGGCGGTGAGATTGTAAATAAAGTAACGTTTGGGTTCAATTGGGGGTGAGGGATGGAGACGCACAACAGGAAAGTAGGTGAAGGTGTTGACTATCAAGGTCCAATTCCCTGGCGAAGGCGGAAGCCAGTCCTGGAATAGAGACATCTCTGCAATATCTGTTTCTTCCTTCTTCACAATAGATATCTTCAACTAAAATGGACGGGGTCTTCAAGCTGCCTCGGGTACTCGCATGTGTGGTTGACAGACGGCCACCAGACTGACTCCTTTTTAAGCAACTTTTTGTCAGTCTCACTTCGTGTCTCAACGATAACAATACAATATAACACTTTGTCGAGGGCTACGTTACTCCGTAGTTATGCAATACTACGCCCTCAAATAGTTTGCAGAAACCTGACAAGCCCACATGGGTAGATTTCGGCAGATGATGTAAGGTCGAGCCATAGAGAACGATCTACAGATTGATCGGTTATCAGATAGATGGGTCCCTAGCGGCCGCCCCCACCCCCCGATTTAAACCCTGCAAGTGCCATCCATTCGACCCGAAGGATTGGCATCAAAGTGACGCGAAAGTCAAAATACGTTCGTGCGTGACGACTTGCCCATACTGCGGGTTAAGTATAGCCAAACATAGCATCTCCGAAAACATACCAAGACCTCAGCGCTCCATGGACCACAGCGTCTCACAGTTGTAGCTACGAGGGTTATGAAGAGAGTCAAACCCTTATCGTGGTAACAATTCCTTATTCATTGAGTAGTGTCAATAAAGTCATTCATGATGTTTCTATAGTGGTTTTCAGTAGCAACTAAACAATATAATATACTTTGAAAATGTGCCTTCTATAAGTGCAATAAAGCATCCTTTGGAAAAAGGCTGGATGCTTACTATCAACATAATAAATAAATTAATTTAAAATTTATTACCACAACATAATCTCAACTCATAATAATACTTTGGCTCATTGCTCATTACTCCTTTACTGCCTTGCACAGAACTTCCCCAACAGCTATCCCGACTATTGTCTCACTAAATGTATTTTCCTCGTTGATGGTTTTCGCACTGCAGGCAGAGAACTTCCGGTGTAGAATCAGTGTTTAAATGAGGATGTTTTCGGTCTATGAAAGAGATCTTGATCTTTAATCCTCAAGACCATAACAAGCCAGAGAAAACGCCTAGGCTATACTTGCGGTTTAGATTTCTTGAGGCTTTTCAATTCCATTTTCCAAAATGTTGGCAATAGTGTTCATTACCAACTTTCCCAAAATGTGTCAAGAAAATATACATATATGTCTATTTATTTTTCCTACATAATTTGATATGAGCTTTATGCTCAAGCCAATAAAGTATTTTTTGTTTTATACTACAAGGTAGTAGTGCTTGAAACCTATGTATCTAATCGGAAGTGAAATAAGTTATTCTGGATTTTCTCTCATCTTCTTTTGCACCTCAAAGACCTCATTTAGTGCCACATCCCGAGCCGTAAACTGGGACGGAGTTGGACTACCATATGCCTCAGCCACCTGCGCAATAACCTTTCCCTCCCAGCCATCGCCATTCCGTTCTCCCAACGGGTCCGCAAAGCTTACTGGCTCGCTGCTGTTCCAAACTCCCTGTATCGTGCCTGATAGATTCTTCAAAAAGCCTGCGAGACCGCCCGGGCCCCCACCCATATTGTACGACTTGAATGGACCTTGCACGGCCCACCTGGGGCCAATACTGGCTTCAACTAGGAGATCTAGATCCTGAGCACTGATAACATCGCGATCGACCAAGGAGCATGCTTCGCGGAGGAGAGCGAATGCAAGTCTGTTCCCGACGAAGCCTGCAATTTCCTTTTTCAGGACGATTGGCTGGTGCCCAGATGCCATGTCCGTGAAATACTGTTTGGCGAAGTCTACCTCTGTTGATTTTGTAATTGGAGAAGGTACAATCTCAATAAGTGGCATGACATGAGGAGGGTTAAATGGATGAACAACTAAAAGCCGAGTCTGATCATTCATGTCCTCAACCTGGTGTGAGGCTGGGATCCCAGAAGTAGAACTCCAGAAGTGAGTTGTATCGGAGACCAAATTTTCCACTTGGGACCAGATTGATCGTTTGAAAGGTAAGTTCTCTGGGCCTTGCTCCTGGACGATGGTGGCATTCTGACATGCCTCTTCCAAAGACGAACAAATCTTCAAGCGGCCTGTGAGGCGAAGTTGAGCGAGACTAAGCGTAGCGTCTTCGGAATCAATGTAGCTAGGCAATGCTGAATCGATGTACTCTTCAAGATCAGGCCGCGTATCATATAAAGAGACAACTGCATTTGTGTGTTTAATATGGAGGGCAGCGAAGGATATACCGATGGTTCCAAGACCGATCAAGGTGACATTGTGCTGAGAGTTCGACGACGATGATGCCATATTGTTCTGCAATCAAGGAGAAACCGATAAAATTGGGGCGAATAACAATCAAGAGTGCAATATAAATGACAGAGTTATGATATATGGTAGGTAGATTTATTGTAGATTTATTGGTTTGACGATCAACTCGGCGACAGTTGGCGGGAATTTGGGAGTGGGCCGAGATACGGAAGTACCTCCTTTAACCGGAGCCTACACACTTATTATTGCTGACTTGAGATCTCATAATAGCGACAAGAGAACATCCATTATATTTTTAAATTTCGATATACCAAGTAAAAGATAATCACTGCTCTTCCACCAGCGACCGGAATGCCTGCAGTAGATCGCCCTTCAAATCTTGCCAATCCTCTAATCCAATACTAACTCTCAACAACTTTCGATCCACCCTGGCATCAGACATTGCGCGCCATTCGATTAGAGATTCCACTCCACCTAAACTTGTCGCATGATGGAAGAAGGCCAATTTTCTTGGCAATCCTCGAGCGAATTCCTCGTTGCGTAGGACGAGAGCGAAGACCGGGCCAAAGCCGTTCGGCATCTGCTTCTTCACCCAAGGCTCATCCTGGAGACTCGCGTGAAATATCTTCTGAAGAACCGCCTGTACAACATGCGATTCGCTGCTAGGAACCGGATTCGGGTCGTTAAGAGCATCGTGGAGCCACGAAATCAGCTTTGCAGAGCTCTGACTTGCATGTTGCACACGGATTGTCAGCGTCCGCAAGCTCCGAACACCCAGCCAACTCTCCAGATTTCCCATGACATGCCCAAGGGCAAAGCGATCCTCGAAGAGCTGCTTTGTCCAGTCCTGACTCTTTGTTGCGAGGACGCCACATAACATATCGCTGTGGCCCCCAAAGTACTTCGACCCCGAATGCATGACTATATCAGCCCCCCATAGGAATGGGTCTTGCAAGCCAGGTGGTCCGAACGTACTATCTACAATAAGATAAGCACCTCTGTCATGAGCCTTCTTAGCATATTCTTCGATACTAAAAGCAGTCCCTAGTGGGTTGATTGGGGTTTCAAGTAGGATTACATCCCCTTTTTCTAAGTCGCTTGCTGGGCAATCAAGACCTAATTTCTGCAGCCCCGAGAGACGGGAAATAACTGATATTACCTCATGACTTCCATGGTATCCTTCGCCTACTGATACGCGGCGAGGGTTCAGAAGTATTAGTGCAGCGTGAAGGGCGGCCAATCCGGTGGCATAGCACACGGCATGACCATGGAGAAGAGAGGATAGAATGGCTTCGAATCGTGTTGCATTCGGTGCAAATTCCCGGGAGTAGACGTAATTTTTCCCGTCAAATTCTGCCTAGATGGCACATTATTAGTTGCTTGTTCAGTCACAGAGCAATAAGTCCATATAAGAATGGGAACTCACAACCGGATCCTCTGACGGGATGAGCTTCTCGAGCTCGCTAGGGAATCTGAATGTCGTTGACAAATGCATTGGCGGTGCGACATCAGTTACTAGGTTTAACGGATCATCCGCATGCAATGCACGGGTCGCGGGGTGGTTTTCCTCCAGAGCTGGCATTTTGAGTGGGAAATTATGGCGCAAGAGGTTATGGAATAGAAAGTGTTTCAAGAGGAATAATAAATTTTAAAAGGAGGAATGAATCTTACTGCTCTCTTTGCGCATCAATAGTGATCTTTATATCCAAAGAGCCTATTTATTTAGTTTTCTATAACCTTGGTGTCGATTTCGTTAGTGGCGATCTCGATGATTTGGCTCCACTCCAGTTAACTTCCCAAAACAGAATTTATGCTTTAGTAATCGACGCCATGGCTTGACAGCCCCACTCCCATTAACTTCCTAAAACAGTAACAACTATTTTCCTTCCCGAGGGACTTTATCAGTATAACACTAGTATGCACTGCTGAGGTTTCAAGTCCCGTGGTGTACTTGAATAAATATACTTGTTGAGAGGCAGAACATCAAATTTCGACTCCCGACTTTATTCGCAACTTCATCTATCTTTTAACACCCATAATGTATCTCCGAGGGGTCCATGCGGAGTCACATATTCCTGCACTACTACAACTGATCCGGGAGAATCCCTTGGGCATTCTAACGACGGCAATCAAATCACCGCAGTACCCCCTTATCCAGGCGAGCCATATCCCTTTTGTATTAGATGTTCCCGAGACCGCGGATGGAACATTGTCAAATGGAATACTGCGGGGTCATCTTGCAAAGCAAAATCCGCAAGCAAAAGTATTGATGGAGGCGGCGGCAGCTAGAAAGGAGCAGGGTCACGATACACTTGAGCTCTTAGATGAAGTCTTAATTCTCTTCAATGGACCGCACCACCACTATGTCACTCCTAAATTCTATGTTGAAACTAAACCGGACTCGGGGAAGGTGGTTCCGACCTGGAATTATTCTGCTGTAGAGGTGTACGGCAAGGTTAAGGTCTACTGCAATTCCCAGTCGGACGAGACAAGTTCATTCTTACAAAGACAAATTGGAGACCTAACTCAGCAATCCGAGTCGCTGATCATGGGCTATACTGGAGGGGATAGGCCGTCGCCGTGGGAAGTAGGGGACGCGCCGGCTCGCTATGTTGAGATTTTGAAGAAGAATATCATCGGGATCGAGATCAAGATTGATCGTTTGGGGGGGAAATTTAAGATGAGCCAGGAATTGGGCAAAGGAGATCGGGAGGGCGTGATCAACGGCTTTGAGAATCTGGGGACGGAGGCTGGTGAGGGGATCGCAAAGATGGTTGGGGAACGTGGCCAGTTGAAAGACTCTCATAATCGGGAATGACTTGATGTCGTTGTCCCCGGGCTCATGATTATTTTATATTATGACTTTTAAGATACCAAGCCCTCTACGATCTGAAATTGCCTTGATCTTGTAGACGTTGTGAACTACGTGACTTGTTATGTGAGCACTATTCAGTTTGGCAAGTATTAAATGCGCAAGAATTGCTTAGTAATCAGGATCTTGGTACCATCATTTATTCTCGCCACCGAAAATGTCATCAGACAACGAGGCGAGCGGCAAACTACTCTTTGATACCTGCCTGTCCTCTTAATTTTCTACTTACATTCCTTGCATTATTTTCTGCTATAATAGCAACCCAGCCCTTAGGATCCCGCATGGATACGTCGTAGTACCCGAGGAGCAGCCGCACATGGCTTTCGTTCCGTTGTTGATTCCTCTGGATAAATCGCCATGTATAGTCCTTGCTACACATGCCGCCGTCGGCATATTGAATGCGACAGATCCCGAATGCCCTGTGCGAAATGTGAAAAGGCAGGGTTGGAATGTTCCGAGAAAAGGCCCATCAGATGGGTAAAAGGCATGTCCATTCGGGGCAAAATGCGAGGACTATCAGTTGAGGATGCCTCAGTTGCAACAGCAAACTTCAACAGGACATTAGCAGACACGAGGCGTGATTTAGTCAAGTCCTCTGCTGAACGCCCGAAACTCCTGATGACGAATAGTTTTAAGTGCAAAGGTGAGAAACCTGCAATACTGTAACTTGTCTTGATGTTATGAGTTACTCGAGGATCATGCTTCCTCAGGATTATATTTAAATGGACTTAATTGCTAATAAAATCAGATACCAATAATACCAGCGGCCCTCTTTCAAGCCTACCACTAGATCTAAAGGATCCTTCTACTTCAAACTTGGACAGAGCTTCCGAATACTACCTAGATTACTGTAAGTATAGAATTCTTCAATCCTACGGGCAACATTCCTAGAAGGGTTTAACATCAATTTGCAGATAATAGATGCATATGCAAGTTATTTATTGTGTATGACAGTGACCAGAATCCTTTTCGGGATCTAATACCTCTTGCTTTGGGCGACTCAACTCTACTCAAGGCCATTCTGGCCCTTGCAGCACGGCATAACGCCAATAGACGTTATCACTTCCGCCAGCCTCTATTGGCGATATCCCCTGACTCGAGCAACTTCGACAAGGATGCACTTTTATACAAGTTCCAGGCCATTCAAGGCCTATCACTTGCCTTAAACGATGCAGTATCGCGTAGGCAAGACACCATAGCGGCTAGTATATTCCTCCTGGTGTTTCTAGACCTCTTAGAGTCCGGCTGTGATAGATGGAATTTCCATCTAGAAGGTGCTAAGAACTTGATTGCATCCATTTGGCCATCATCTGAGTTGGAAACTGGCAACGAGCAAGATCCCGGGCGGACCGTCCAGGCAATACGTAATTTTATCACCAGGCAGATCTATCTGTACGTATATGCTCAATCCATATACATTGTGGGTGGTTGCTAATACAATACCAGGATTGAAACACTCGGAGCAACTTTTGCACGCCCTAAACTACTATCACAGCCGATCTCTTTAGATCAGTCTAGCATGCCGTCCCAGGAATCTGTTCAGCAATCCTTTCTTGGATGTCCAGATTATCTCTTACACGCCATACATTTTTTCTCGCTCCAGAGAGACATCATTGCAGACCAGGCGCCATCCGGCGATACTGCTATCTTTGACCATACCCGACATATCACTACTATGCTTGAGTCTATACAGAATTTTGATTGCTATATGTGGGCATCAAACCTACTTCCGCAATTGCCTTCACCCTCATTGCAAGGTATAGAAAAGCTTTGCAAGTTGTCACAATCATTTCAACTTGGCTCTCTTATATATGGTAGGCGTGTACTTGGTGCTCTTATGAACAATGACACGTCGCAAGATGATTTGGTTTGTGCATTACTGGGTGTTATTAAAGCACTAAAGGACGACGAAAATTTATTCAAGTGTATCCTTTGGCCTATTTTCATTGCTGGCCTTGAATGTCGATCGGAAGCCCAAAGAGAATTTTTAACCAGTTGTTTAGAGCAATTTTGGACTGATACAAGTTGCTTAAATTCGGTCAATGCCTCTAAAATCTTGCAAGAATACTGGGCGCAGGAGGAGTATGGAGAGCTGTCCTCACCACAGTGGATATTTAGTGTCGGACACTTAGGCTATGACTGGCTCCTCATATAGATAGAGCTTGTCCGTAAGGTTAATAAGACAATATATCTAATACAGTCTCTTACCACCATTAAGAAGTACTTTGTTCTTAGCACTATTCGTTTTCATAACATTTCTGTTATGCTGTAGTACATTTATCACTAATAAATATACACTGTAGTACCTGACTAATATAAACAAGCTAATAAAGTAATTGCTGTCTTGGGAAGTTAATTGGAGTGGAGCTGCTGGATGATGACACCAATCAGTGAATACAAGAACGCTATCCTTTTTCTGTTTAGGAAGTTAACTGGAGTGGGGCAAAGGCAAGGATACCGCCACCAAGGTAACAGAACCAAGTTCATAAACTCACTAAATATAAATATCAAGGTTGATACGCAAAAGAGAGCAGTAAGGTTCCTTTTCTTAATCCTTTTAGAACACTACTCCACTACTATTTAACCTTTTGATATGCCACAGTTTTGCACGCAAAATGCCAACGTTAGCAACAAATTATCACCCCGAGAAATCTCAGAATTCAATAGCACCACAAGACCTGTCCGTTACGCATGGGAAAGAGAGTGCTCTAACTGCTGAACTGACGGAGTTAGAAGATAAAAATCAACAAACATTATGCTGCGATAGCGTCAAGCTTACCGCTATTCGAGACAGTGAATGCGATGACTTGGAGTTGGAGAAACACACGAACGTCAATGCCCAGGATGGCAGGATAGATCGGCCGAGCAATGACGCCCAAGAAGGGGAGGACTTGCAGAGAAGAATTGAGCGCCTAGGTCGCGAGCGGCCCAAGCAATTCAAAACCATCTGGGCCGAAGTCGCTTTTATCTTCTCCATTGCCATGTCCCAGGTTCTCAGTGTAAGTACCTCTTTATGGCTACCTGTTTAGATTTAACAATTCTAGGAATACTTCGTCTCTGGTTTTACGGTCGTGCTCCCCTTTATCGCTATCGATCTAGACATGCCTCCAGAATCAATTACCTGGCCTGCCTCAGCCTTTTCCCTAGTCATCGCTGCATTTCTGCTGATATTTGGCCGTCTCGGGGATATGCATGGTGGCTATCCGTTGTATGTAGGCGGAATGGCGTGGCTGGGGCTGTGGAGTTTGATCTGTGGGTTCGCCCAGAATGAGTTGATGTTAGACTTTAGCCGCGCATTACAGGGCTTAGGACCTGCAGCATTCCTGCCGAGCGGCATGATGCTGATTGGAAGTATTTACAGGCCAGGCCCAAGGAAAAATCTGGTATTTTCCATTTACGGGGCTGCTGCTCCTGTTGGGTTCTAGTAAGTTATCTTGGATCTATAGCCTCCTGAAGTCGACACTAACAGCACTAGTATTGGGATCTTTTTTGCTGGCGTTACTAGCCAGTATACAATATGGGGTTGGTATTTTTGGGTCGGCATGTTCCTCTCCTTCATTACAGCCATCACATCATATCTTTATATTCCTTCTGATATCAAAGAGCGCCGAGCGTTAGGTATCAAAATGGATTGGCTTGGTGCAATTCTCATAATTTTTGGTCTTATTCTATTCACTTTTGCCATCATCGACTCCGCGCATGCGCCCCAGGGATGGAAAACGCCATACATCTACTCCCTCTTTATTGTCGGCTCGCTTCTCCTCCTCTCTGCAATCTACGTCGAAACCTATGTGGCCGATGAGCCCCTCCTTCCGGCCTCTTTGTTCAAGGTCCGATGCATGACGCCCCTCGTGTTTGCCCTCTTCTTCACCTATGGCTCCCTCGGTATATTTCTCCTCTACGCAACCTTCTACATGGAGAATGCCATGTTGGTTTCCCCTCTCCTCGTCGTCGCTTGGTACACTCCTATGGCGCTAGGCGGTATCCTCATCTCTACCTTCGGCGGCTTTATTCTGCATCTCCTCTCTAGCACAATGCTCATCTATATAGCGGGTATTTCCTGGATTGTTGCCCCGGTGCTATTCGCAGTCGCGCCCTCTGGCGCTAACTACTGGGCCTACATCTTTCCAAGCATGATTTTTGCTACCATTGGTATAGACGTTACGTTCACTGTGGCGAATATCTTTATTACTACCAGCTTGCCCAAGAAAGAGCAGGGCCTGGCCGGTGCGCTGATCATGTTGCTTATGCATCTCGGTATCGCTGTTTGTCTTGGGTTTGCAGATATTGTGAATATTACAACCCTGCCAAACCTAGGGCAGAGGAAAAGTTATCAGGCGGTGTTCTGGTTTGAGGTCGCCTGTGCAACTACTGCACTGGTAATTTTGGTACTATTTGTGAGGGTTCAGAAGGCAGTAAGTGCGCTCACCGTTGATGAGATAGCAGAAATGAAAGACGAGGCGCGACGAGAAGCAGCATAGACCAGGCCTACAAATAGTACGTGGACCAAATAGATAGTTACTTGTTCAATTGATTCAATTATCATGTGCTCTACGAGTCCTTGAAAGATAATGAAGAATGTTTCAGATGGTAGACTGAACCTAGCATAGCAGGAGCATGCCTTTTATCCCATTCTCAAGCTCACCCATTGCCCAACCCACACGCTCATCTATGCCAGTGGATTATCCTCGGCCGTCCAAAGTCGAGGTACATCGTGCTCATTGCGTCTCAATACGAGACCTACTTCGCGCGCGTCGACAAAGTCGCTATCAGGTAGCTAAGGGAGACAACCGTTGTGAGGGCGTTGAAAACTCGAGGGTGTTGACGCTTGCCCGTTTCCCAATCGCCCACTAAGTGCGGCCCAGCCCCGCCGCGTTAGCCGCTAAAATAACCCAGCCCAGGGCCCCGGTTCTACGCCTTTGGGCCCTCGAACCACCGACGTCACAACCGGATCAACCTACCGCCTCGGGGTGCAACACTCACAGCACATGGCCTCTCGAGTATCACATCGCATCTTCCCAGCTCTTCGCAACCACTCTTCAGCCACCTCATCTTCAACCCTACCTGTTTTCTACAATACAGTTTATACACTCCGCCGTCACCGTCACCACACTCATCAAACAATGCCCTCCACGGTCCCCCTCACCACACCCCTCCAAATCATCACGCCCCCTCCCCCCAGCACAGAGTCAAAAACCCTCTTCATCCTCGATTCCTCCTTCAACCCTCCCACAACTGCACACCTGCATCTCGCACGCTCGGCCCTTTTCTCTGATGATGACGGGCAGTACCCGCATCCAAGGCGCGTGCTACTGTTATTAGCGACGAAGAACGCTGATAAGCCCGATGTTGAAGCCAGGAGGGAGGATAGGGTGGCAATGATGCGGGTGCTGGCCGAGGATGTGACGCGGGAGCGGGGCGCGGGGCATGAGGTAGGAGATGGGGAGGGCGTGGATATCGGCCTTACATCACACGCCCTCTTTGTTGACAAAGCGCGCATTATTGCAAAAGAACCAACATATGCTAGTGCAAAGAAAATTTTCATCCTCGGTTTTGACACGCTTAAACGCCTTCTGGAGGTGCGGTACTATGACCCTCCCACTCTCTCTGGATTAGGACCACTGTTTGAGGGGGGCGTGAGGGTACATTTGCGCGCTGGTGAGGAAGGGGAGAAGGAGCAGAGGGAGTGGATTGAGGGTCTTGGCGGAGAGGGAGGTGAACTGGAGAGGAATGGGGGGAAGGCGGAGTGGGTGCGAGGGATGGAGGTGCTGGGGGTTCGAATGCGAAGGGAGGAGGTGAGCTCGAGTGAGGTTAGGAGGAGGGTGAAAGGGGGGGAGGGGTTGGAGGGGTTAGTTACGGAGGGGATAGAGAGGGTTATTGAGAGGAAGGGTTTGTATAGGAGATAGAGGGGAGGAGTGGAGGGCGTTAAGAGGGTATGTAGGGGAGGCTTGTATGACGGGGTAAAGCGGAGTTATGAGATGGGAGAATATGAGAAGGGAGAAATCTACTGTATATAAGGGGAAGGAGCGCCACATAAGGGCGAATGATATATGAGAAAGGCTAAGGAGATAGTCAAAAGTGGAGCAATTACTGGTTGAGCTTTACGGAAAAGAGCTATATATTTTCGTTAGTTTTTAATAAAAGAGCATAGTTTGATAGGCAAAACCATATAGATTTAATATTTACCTACTATAAATTGTAGTATTATTCCTAAAAATACAATACAATAAGTTAACCTTTATAGCTTTTTATCGATTAATAATCTAAAATTAGAAACATATAATATTTAGCCAGTCATCATCGAGTATCTTGTAGGTACAGCACATCAAAACATGACAGCCGCGATCTGCTGTATCGTCGTGTCTGTAGGAAATAGCCCATACCAACTATGCCCTACAGTGCTTGATCGGGCATTACCTTTTGCAACTATCCTATCCAGCATTGGCAAGGAATTGACCGCAGGAGTGACAAGAGAAAGCAATGAAAACTCTGGATACAGGTCATAAATAGTCAAATAAGACTAGTGGATAGGGTTGGCAAATCTCGCAGTTTCGGAGGTTATATTTATCCTACAATGCTGTTTCGCAATACCAGGGTTTATATGGTACACATGTCGTGGTTTGGTCCGTTAACGTTATGTTACCCATATTGATGACATGTCGTTTACAGCCATCTAGAACGAAACCAATCCAACTGGAACCCCTTACGGCACACGGGCCCCATATTACAGTACGGTGATAAAAGTTTCCGTACGGGCCTATGCCAAAATTGCACTAAACGAGTGTCTTTTTGTATGGGAAAAGCATAGAGCCGTACGGAAACTTTTGTCGCCGTGCTGTAAAACCTCTTCATAGTATGCACCCTGTGCAACAGTGCTCTTCACTTCTCTCGCCGTCGCTGGCCTCCTCCCGCCTTCGGCTGCCTTGCCCCGTCGACGGCGGAGGAAGCTGAGAAGGCTCTATTTCCTGCGCAACAGTGCTCTTCTCTTCTCTCGCCGTCGCTGGCCTCCTCCCGCCTTCGGCTGCCTTGCCCCGTCAACGGCGGAGGAAGAAGCTGAGAAGGCTCTATTTCTCTACCAGATCTCGTCGTCGCATCGGTGGTAACGGCTCTGTTGTAACCTCCGCATGCATAAACTGGTGTCGATGTCGATGTAGAGGAGGGGATGGAGACTCGTGCCTAGCACGTTCCTTTCACTGATTGACAGCACGGCAGCTTTGTAACTTCCAATAGCCTGAAACTTGACGTCGGAGGGAAGGTGGTTGAGATGCCATGGTCACTAAGGATTGAGTTGATTGTGCTGTATGCACTCTACATGTTGTACGAATTTGATGAAAGTTAGAATTTTTGTATACTTGGTGAGTTATGCGGTGAGTAACATAACATGTTCATGGAGTTATTGGGCTATGGGGATATGATGGATGTGTGCTTCGGAGATACCAGAGCATGTTCCGGGCTGACTCTACCGCCGTAGCACAACCACCACGAAGAAAGTATGGTACTACATTGATAGTATTTGAATTACAGTACTATTTCCAGCTGTTCTCTATGTACCGACAATGCGGACTTCACTGTTATGTGCGAACAAATGAGCGAGCATGAGTGATGGTGACGAGACTCCTTCCTCTCCAGCAGCAACTATGGCGGCGGATCCGCCGAAAGTGGCTTCTGACAGCCCACAACTTTATTTTCTCACCCATATCAAACTTGTACTTTCAGTCCAGAGCGAGTACCGATGTATTCTGCATAACTCCATGGCTGAGATGTTGGCAGATCTATCTATATATGTGTAGGTCCTCTCTCTCGTCATATCCCCCCCTTTTCTCAATATCAATTCTCATATTCAAGCATCCGACTCCTCTCCCTCTCCTCCCCTTCCATTTCTTCTCACTCCCTATTACCTTTCATTATCACATCATACAACAAAACACAACACTACCTGACCTGGCAAAGCTGCCACCAACACCCCCAATGACGGAGCACATACCCTCCTCCTCTCCAGACGAGGAAAAGCTATCCAAAATGGCCGACTCCACCATCGACCGCTTAACCAGCAACAACTCAGTCGCATCATCCAAGAATGACCTTCCCGCCGACGACGCAGTCCCCGAGGCCGTCTACCCAACCGGCTTCCGCATGGCCGCCATCGTCGTCGCCCTCGCACTAGGAATCTTCCTCGTCTCCCTCGACATGACCATCGTCGCGACCGCCATCCCTAAAATCACCGATACCAAAGGCTTCGAAGGCCTCGATCTGATCGCCTGGTACAGCTCCGGTTTCTTCATGACTCTCGCTTCCTTCCAACCTACATGGTATGCCCCTTCCCCCCCCTTATTTATCACTCTGCTCTGAAAAACAGCTAACCTCCCACTCCAGGGGCAAAATCTACAAATACTTCCCCCTAAAAATCTCCTTCCTAACCTCCATCGCCGTCTTCGAACTCGGCTCCCTAATCTGCGGTGTCTCCCCCAACAGCACCGCTCTGATCGTCGGCCGCACCATCGCCGGTGCAGGAGGCGCTGGTATCGCCTCGGGAGGATACACTATCGTCGCCTTCTCCGCCTCGCCCAAGATGGCACCCGCATTTACTGGGCTTCTGGGTGCTAGTTACGGAGTCGCTAGTGTCATTGGTCCGCTCCTTGGTGGTGTCTTCGCTGATCACGCTACTTGGAGGTGGTGTTTCTATATTAACCTGTAAGTCCCCCCTCCTCCCCCCCTTTACCAGTTCCATGTCTAACGCAACCCGCAGCCCAATCGGAGGCGCAGCCGCCCTAATAATCCTCGTCTTCTTCAAGACCCCCCCGGCTGCGATCCCGACTCCCGCTCCCCTGCGCGAAAAACTCCTCCAAATGGACCCCGTGGGCAACCTCATCGTCCTCATTGGCGTAGTCTGCTACATCCTCGCCATGCAATGGGGCGGCGTGACAAAAGCCTGGTCCTCCGGTCCCGTAATCGGCACTCTCGTCGCCTTCGGACTATGCATCTTCATCTTCATCGGGATAGAATACTATCTCGGCGAGCGCGGGATGGTAGTCGGTCGCCTGCTAAAGAAACGCACAATCTGGATATCAACTCTATACTCCCCCTTCCTAGGTGGCTCCTTCTTCGTCCTCCTCTACTACCTCCCCATCTACTTCCAAGTCGTGGGCGGAGTCTCCCCATCGGAAAGCGGAATTAGGAATCTAGCCATGATCATCGCTACATCCATCAGCACCATCGCGTCGGGAGCCTTGATTAGTATCTTCGGACACTACGTCTACATCCTCATCGCCGGCGGAGCATTCACTGCCATCGGCGCAGGCCTAATCTACACCCTGGACCTCCACTCCCCCGCCTCCCAATGGATAGGGTACCAAGTCCTCGCCGGCGTCGGCGTCGGCCTCGCCCTCCAATGCCCCATCATCGTCGCGCAATCCACCTCCTTACCCGCCGACATCTCCTCCGCCGCCTCCACAATCCTCTTCACGCAAACCATCGGAGGCGCGTTCTTCGTGTCCGCGGGGCAGACGGCGTTTACCAACATCCTGCTGAAGCGGGTGCAGATCTACGTTCCGGGGATCGATCCGCAGAGCATACTGGCGGTGGGGGCGGGACAGGTTAGAGAGACGTTTGAGGAGGGGGTGGTGGAGGGGGTGATTGCGGCGTATATGGATGGGCTTAGGGGGGCGTTTGCGATTTCGATTGCGTGTGCGACGCTTGCTGCGCTCATTGGGACGGGGGGGAAGTGGGTTAAGCTTGCGGGGATGGCGGGGGGTGCTGCGTAAGCTCCTGCCCGTGCAATTGTTTGGGAAGAGATGGGGGTGAGAGAGAGGAGGATAATGGTATAGATGGGCTTGTGGATAGATTGGTCGTGTTTGGATATGGGTGTATACCTTGACGTTTTTGGAGCAGGATTGGGCATACTCAGTACCGTTGGCATGGCGTTTTCCTTCTTGAGGATGGGATAATAATTGAAATATAGATGGGTAGGATGGGTATGCAGGTTCGATCAACTCTACTTAGCTGCCTGTCCAAAAGATATATTTTCTTGTACGCCAGTGCTTCCTTATTAGCTTGCTGGGGCTTAATACTACACTACTCTCCACTCGTCTCCTGTAGTTCCTCATGTCCTAATCTGATCCGATATCCATATCGATCTCGGTAGGTGGTGGGTAAGAGTGCACTTCTGGTATAGATGTCTCTGTCATGCGCTCAGCTCTCGGGGTATCTCTATATCTCGCGCCTGCCAGGTAGCTGGTAGTTGGGTATATTCAAATCTCCACATCTCCTCGTGTTATGCCAGCGCCGCGCTGAAGCATCCACGGTCCCACCACCAATCATACCAACACTATAATCCGTGATAGCTGATTTTCCCAGCATATCGCTCTTATCAATAATCCTCATCAATCTCACTTTGTTCTCTTTCACCCCCCAACCCTCCCCTCCCTAACAACACCTCCACTAACCCCTCCCTCCCCCGTCATCCACCCCGGCATCTTATCCCCATCCACAACCCCCTTTTCCACTAGTCCCCTAACCCCTTTAAACACATCACTCCCCCTAAAAACAACCCTAATACTCGGGCACCACCCCCCTTCCTTCTCCCCGGGAAAGGGGTCTTCAATCCTCATATCGACTACCTCTAGCGGCGCACTCGGTATATCCCCGAATCGCGCAGCAGCGATGAGACAACGGCGTTTCGCAGTTTCAGCGCCTACATCAAGGGCGCGCTTCATCCCCCTCCCCCCTTCCGGTACCTCATATACCTTCCCCTCCCCCTCTTCTTTCCCACTTTTTTCCAGGTTTGGAAGTTTCCCCACCTCCCCACCAGTATTCTTATTCACCCCCCCCACAACCTCCCTCAACACAGGCGCCACAACCTCCAATGGCGTATCCCCCGCTTTCCTCCCACTAACCGCATAAACCCCCCACCCACCCTGCGCTTTCCCCGTCCTACCTCCTCCACGAAGCGCAATCATAGCTTCCAGACTGCGCGCGGAGAGATTGGTGCTCGATAACGTGTAGCGTGCTCGAGGCCGCGAGAGGGCAGTGGGGAGACAGGATATGAGTATTCGTCTGAGGTCGCGGGCTGTGTTTTCTTTTGCTGAAGAATTGGTGGCTCTGGTGTTGGTGGAGGGAGGGGATGAGGCGGCGGAGAGGAAGATGTGTGGACTTGCGTCGGGGAAGGCGACGTAGACTATTTTTGCGCCGGCGAGGGAGGGGGTGGTTGAGTAGGGTGTGTCGAGGAGCATGACTCTTAATAATAGTAGTGGGAGTCTTGGTGGGCGATCGAGGTTGTAATGCGCCTTTATATCTGGTGGGAGCGCGCGCTGTAGAGCTTTGAGGAAGGTAGGTGGGTGGAATCGCGGGATTTCAGGCGCGGAGGAATGGGAGGGCGTGAGGGCGTATGCGGACCATTTTTGTGATGTCGGGTGCGTTTGTAGGATTAATGTGTCAGCCATGGCGATTTGGTAGAGTGTGAGGCCATGGCGAAAGTCGCCCGTTAAGAGACGGTCGAGGAGAGCCGTACGAGTGCCCCGCGTGGATTGGAGGGAGGTGTAGAAGTCGCGCAAGTCTGCGAGGGTGGAATGAGGTGGGTAGAAGTCCCCGGCGTATAGCTCATCCGAGGAATCGGGGTCTGCGAGGTAGGGCGCGCTGAGGGGCTGGTTGCGGTCGTCGAGCCAGTCGAGGGTGAGGGAGAGGAGGGCCGGGCGGGAGAGTTTGGAGAGGAGGCGGGGGATGGCGGGGTCGGTGGATGGGATGAGAAGAGAGGGGGAGAGGGCGGCGGAGGTGGGAACGGAGAGAGGTGGCATTGTTGGTTGTGGCGTGGGGTGTGGTTATTGTGGTGACATTTGTTGGTTGTTGATTGCCTCTTGGTGTTTGTGTTTGTGTTTGTGTTTGTGTTTGTGTTGTGTTTCTCTGAAGTTGGGTGTTGGATTATTTGTTCATTAACAGAGTAGAAATGGCGAATTCTGGGTGGTGGTGTTATGAACCGCTCGTGGATCACCTCGTTGGCATATTGTCGTGGTTTGTTTACGTCGGTGACATTTTGAAGCTCTGGCAGTTATCAATGGTGGTCGCGTCAGGGTGCATATATATTTATGCCTTATATTTACGGCCTTAACTTAAAGTTGAGTATCACGTGCAGACTTATTGCCATATATTTGTGGCATCAAGTCTGCGGTCACGTGATATCACAATGGTCTAGACTTTCTCCCTGCATATGTGTGACGATGACCATGAACTATGCCACATAACATCAGACAAGGCGTTCAGTACACTCAAACCTACTGGAACATAGGAATATCTAAATCATATAAGTTACATCACGAGGAAGCCCCTTTTCCATCGATAGATCAAGATGTTTTACTACAAGAAAATACCGTGCCGTTTACCAGAGAATGAAAAATACGATCCATGATCTGTCAGCATAGAGCTTGAACCTAGCTATTTTCGGTAAATGGCCTAGGTAAAGTATCGGAAAGGGCGCTTTATGATCTCACGAGAGCCACAATTATACCGAATCAAGGCCCAAAGAGGAAAGGAGGCAAACAATGGATTGCACGGGCCTCGGATGAACGTACGTACATACATTAGAGTACATATTTTAGTGCGTACAGCAGTAGTGAGCATAAGTAGCACAGGATAGTACAGGATTGCTTAACAATCATCAACACTAGTCCGTATTCGAGCATACAAAGTGGGATGTGGGATGTCACGTGATCAGCGATCGTGGGTGGTACCCTATACCCCACGAAAAAAAGAAAAGAAATGGTAAGACACAAGACACACGAATCGAGGGTGGGGGAGAGGACAGTGACATTCCGGGTAATTACGCCGTCACTTGTGATAATTAATATGTGCGTATGATGGTGATGATGGAGATGATGGAGATGATGGAATACTTGACTTTGTCTGATATAGAGTAGAAATATGCAGGATGCCATAGTTTTATATATATATTTCTACTATCTTGTATTGCTTGTTTCTCTTATTCCTCGTCATTAGTAGAGACTACCTTATTTTTCGCGGCGTTCTGTTGGTGGCAACGGAACATGAGCGAGGATTACCGAACAAGGAATCCCATCCCATCCCTAAGTGATAAAATAACGTTCCTTGGCAACTGAGCCTCGATAAAAGAGGGTTCTTCTATACCTTACTAGGTTTAGTATGCACTCTTTTGGCCCAGGTCAAGGCAGATTATCGGTTGCCGGCGACCAGCATTTTTGTATTTTTGTACTGTAATACTTGTAAAATACAGGTAATACACTGCCAATACTGCCAATACTGCCAATAAATAATCGCTCACACGTGGAAATATCCCCCCCCACGTCCCAACTGCCCACCACCCACCAACTCCCTGCCTGCTAGACATTATACACACCCACCACCCACTGTCACCACAGATCCTACCACATTCCGGTCAATAATCAATCCGTCCAGATCGATCCCTCGACCCGACCACCAAAACCCCTCCCACCCCCAAATAACAACTTCAAGCGCCACCACCAAACATCGACTCTTTTTATATCAAACAAAACTACCAACAATAAGTCAATATCGACGACGACGACGACTACAATTAAATCGCCGTCAAATATTGTCCCCGCCGTAACCCATTGAAAGAAGGGTGGACCGGCTTACCACATCGAGTCATAGTGCCCGCAATTCGCCCGGCCGGCAACGGAGACAAAGAGCCTTCATTGATACTAAGACCACACATCTTCAGCGTCACCTCGTCTTTCCTCACCCCACAACAAAATAACCGCGAAGACAACAAACTTCGAACCCGCGCAGTACACAGAAACAACACAGTCACCTCGATCCCCTCTGCGGACAAACAAACTCGACAACCGGAGATCACCTCCGATCAACCCCTCCATCATGGCGAACAACCCATACCACGACGGCCAGCGGGGTCCTAATGTGGCCGAGTTCATCGCGAACCTGAACGCAATCCCCACGGCCCAGGACCTCGCTGCGCAGCAGCAGCAGGACTTCAACTTCGATGACGATCTGGCCATGTTCACCAACGCCACCTTCTTCGACTTCGATATCGGTCAGGACGCCGACCTGCAGCCCGCCGCGCTTGGGTTCGACGGCCAGCAGCGCGGCGACGCGCAGCTGCAGAGCACACAGGACATGGCTAAGGCGAACATGGACTTCCTTCAGGGTGAGTGACACTTATTTTACATTTCTACACGATCTATCTGCTTTTGCGCAATGCTTTGTCGTCGTCGTCTCTACCTCGCCGTCGCCTCGCCATACTCCACCACCACACACGACCTTGCAAAGTCTGCTGTGGTTGGGTGCTAGGTGGCGAGGCTACAGCTACCGGAGAGTGCGAGCCCCCCACGGGCCCTCAGCTGCAGCGTGCAGGCCTGTTGTGCAGCTGAGCAGGGGCGAGACCCTGACTCCTGAGCACGGGTATTTGCCTCTGATGGCCCCTTCCTCTGCATCCTAGCACGGCTTTTCGCGGGCTTGGGCTACTGGTTTTTGCCTGCTAGTCAGTGGCCATCCGGGCGATCTTTCCGCACTGGTCCCGTGCTTTCTGACTCTGCCCTGGCGCTGCCCTGGCGCGGCCTTGCTTTGTTCAAGCGACGAGCGAGGATTGGGCTGAGTCGAGAGGGTGGGGGGTCAGTACGGGGGGGTGGCTGGCTTGGTGGGCTGGCTGGTGTTGGCTACGAGTGCTTTTGGTATGGGGCAGATGAGTTTGCGTGCATGGGCGATGGTGTGATGGGCAGCACTATGCGACATACTATGGGCGTTCAACCCACCAGCGCGAATCAGCCGTGCCAGTAGCACACATAGCGCGAATAGTGCGAATAGCATCACGCCGCACTGGAGTGCAAAGGGAATAGCCTGCAGGTAGTTTCTGCAGGTTTCCTCCGTGCGATTTTTCGATAGTCAGACAGTGGAACAGTGGAACAGCCAGTGCTGTATTGTGCTGTGTGGTGTGCTGTGGTGCGCTGTGCTGTACTTTACTCTACTGTAATTGTACTGTACTGTACTGCACTGCACCACACTGCACTGTACTTCACTATTCTGTACTCTCTCTGTACACCAGAAAACCACGACTCCCAGCCAGCACAATCAATTGCAATCAATGAGCAATCAATCATCCCAGATGCATCTCCAATGCACCTACTCTATCCGGTGTCAAGGACATTTGTCTCTATTCTATCTTTTATCGGTGAAAGATACGAGAAAAAGACCTCAGAAGGGACCTGGGTGCATTGCCAGGACTGGGGATATCGCGAAGGCGTGCGAGGGATGTGACGCGCCAAAGCCGATCATACCGCAAAATAATCCCAAAACACTCCAAAACACCCCACGACCCCCAATCTTGCAGTTGCTCAATTAAGACACCCCCCTCATTTCCGACGTGGGAGTCCCGGCAACCGCGCGATTGCGTGCTGTCGCTCATCCTGCGGGAGGCCACAGACCCAATTAGCGTTGGTCAGCCTTAGCACGTCTTTTCACGTGATACACCATCAAACATCCCCCTCCGAAATACCACACATCTCTTATTATGAGAAGGCGTTCTCCAGTTCTGGAGTTCGCCCTCCCCCCTCCGCGCCCCCAAAAAGCCGTTCCATTCAAACCCCACGTCTCCCCAGCCAAAGGGCTTCTCCCGTGTTGCGCCACCATCCTCCTCTTACAATCGCCGTGAACCTCAACCCGATCCTTTTTGCTGACGATGTGATGGCTCGAGTAGGCGACTTCGCGTTCCCCGACTTCAGCTCGTTCTCTCAGCAGCACCAGCACCCCAACGACGGCTACGCCGTGAACGGGGCCCAGCACTCGAACGGCCAGCAGCACCAGCACCAGCACCAGCAGCTCTACCCAGCCTCGGCTGACTCAAGCTCGTCGCCGCCCTCGGGCCTCACCAGCCCGCAGAACGGGGAGAAGCGCAAGGCTTCTGATGCTCTCGATGGAAATGGCGCCTACAGCGCCGGCTTCGAGGACTCGTCCCGTGTCGCGGCCGAGGAGGACAAGCGCAGGCGCAACACGGCCGCCAGCGCTCGTTTCCGCGTCAAGAAGAAGCAACGTGAGCAGGCGCTCGAGAAGTCGGCCAGGGAGATGAGCGATAAGGTCGCTGCGCTCGAGGGTCGTATTGGTCAGCTCGAGACGGAGAACAAGTGGCTCAAGAACTTGGTCATGGAGAAGAATGATGACAAGGAGGATCTCGCTGCGCTGTGGAGGAAGTACAGCCAGGAGACCGCCGACAGGAAAGGTGACTCGCGGAGGAAGGGTGTCGGAACATCGGAGTCCTCGGCTTAGGCTTGTTAGCGCCTGCGAAGCTGCTCGACTATCGATTGCATAGGATGTCTTCTTGTTTTTGAAGGCACACGACACGATCGAATCAAAGCAACAAAAAAAAACTATTTCTCTTTGAGTCCGAAAATCTTGGGACGCACAAAACGAAGGATCAATTTCTTCTTTGTCACGCCGCCATAAGCTCGGAGGGATCACAAATCTTGTCTATATAGTGCTTTTCTTCTTTGTTGCTGCCATGTTGCGATCGTGGTTTCTTCTTTTCCTTGGGGCCTGCCGTTCGGGATTGGAGAGGGGGACTTTTTAGAACTTCGGTTTTGGGGGTTTCTGTTTCTGTTTCTCGATGGTGGGCAGGGGGGTAGGGTCAGGTGTTGTCATTTTGGCGGGCCTGGCTTGGCTGGGGAGGGAGGACGGTGCATGCATGAGTGGATGAATATATGATTTTTCAAGTTATACTTGCTGTGTTCTGTCTGTCTATATGTCGTGATGTAATGTGACGTGCCTGTCACGTCTGTACTGTATGTACACTCTATCGCTTGCATCTATTCTCCCCGGGTCTCCTCGCTAGTAGTCACCATCTAAATCTACCCCTTTACCATCCCACCCCATCTCACCCTCTAAACCTCCTCCTTGAACCCAAACATCCTCCTCGAATTCCCCCACGCCGCCTCCGCAACCTCCTCAACCCCAACCCCCTTAATCCTCGCCACAGCCACTACAACCCTCCCAATCAAACACGGCTCATTCCTCCCCTTCACCAACGCCCCCTCAACCCACTTCTCCTTCTTAACCCACTTATACCCCGCCTCCCTCTCCAAAACCCCCCTCGCAACTTCATCATCCTCCCCGGGCCCCTCATACCCCGCCCCCACAAACGCGGCACTAGCATGCGTAGGCCGCATCTCACACCACGGGCCGTCGGTCTCAACATGTAACCTCTCCAGGGGGAGCGCGCGGACGACGTCAATTCCTTCCGCGGCGCGGATGCTGCACCCGTTTATGCCGATGTCCCAGCCTGCTTCGACCAGCTCTTGCATCTCTGCTACTGTCCCCGTGAAACTGTGCACCACCCCCCTCTTGGGTAGTTTATCAGCTCTCGCGGTGAGCTCGCGCAGGAAATCCTCGTGCGCAGCTCGCGAATGCAGGAATAGGGGTGGAGGAGACGGTAGGGACGCCGCGAGGTCAAGTTGCGTCCGGAAATGCGTGAGTTGCGTTTCCTTCGGCGACAGCGTGAGACGGTCATAATCAAGTCCTATCTCCCCAATCGCCACAAACGCCTCCTTCGGCGCCGACAGGATCAGCGCGCGCAGCTCGTCGAGCAGGCCCTGCGCGCCTTGGGGGTGTGCATCGAAGCTCAGAGTGGAGCAGGGGTGCACGCCGATTGTGCAGGAGAGGAGGGAGGGGTGCTCTGCGCAGAGGGCGAGGGCGGCGTGCGAGGTTGGCAGGTCGGAGCCGGTTAGGAGGAGGTGCGTTAGGCCTGCTGTGCGGGCGCGGGAGAGGACGGCGGGGAGGTCGGAGGGGTGCCGGGGGGTGCCGTGGTGGATGCCGGTGTAGACTGGGTCGGTGAGGTTTATGCCTATCTTTTGGGGGGGTTAGATGG